>CAUYQG010078936.1:0-11862 GCA_963574415.1 Tarsius wallacei | reverse complement strand
ATTTATTTATTTATTTATTTATTTATTTATTATTTATTGTAGAGACGAGGTCTCACCAAGTTGCCCAGGCTGGTCTCGAAATCCTGAACTCAGGTAATCCTCTTGTCTCAGTCTCCCAAATTGCTGGTATTACAGTCTTGAGTCACTGCACCTGCCCATTACTGTAGATTTAATAAACACTGTGCACTGAGGCTACACTAAATTTATATATTTATTTGTTTATTTATTTTTTAGTAGGAGTCTCACTCTGTTGCCCAAGCTGGAGTGCGGTGGCACACTCACGACTACCACAACCTTGACATGCTGGGCTCAGGTTATACCTCTGCCTCAGATTTCCAAGCAGCTGGAAACACAGTCATGTACCACAACACCCAGCTTATTCTTTTGATTTATTGTGTAGATGAGGTCTTGCCAAGTTGTCCGGGCTGGTCTTGAACCCCTGGACTCAGATAATCCTCTCACCTCCACCTCCCAAAGTGCTGGTATTATAGGCGTGAGCCACCGCACCCTGCTACTAAATTTATTTTTAAAATTATTATTTCTTCCATAATAAATTGACCTGGCCTGGTGTGGTGATTTACGCCTGTAATCCCAGCACTTGGGAGGTCAAGGCAAGAGAATTGCCTGAACCCAGGAATTCAAGACAAACTTGGGCAACATGGTGAGATCTCATCGCTACAATAAATTAAAAATTAGCCAGGTGTGGTCACGTGCACCTGTAAATCCCAGCTACTTGGAAGGTTGAGGTGGAAGGATTGCCTGAGCCCAGCAGGTCAAAATTGCAGTGGCTATATAAGTGTGCCACTGCACTCCAGCCTGGGTGACAGAGTGAGACTCCAACTTAATAATAATAATAATAATAATAAATTAACCTTAGCTTACTGTAGCTGTTTAACTTTATAAACCTTTTAGTTTATAAACTTTCTGACTCTTGTGTGATAACATTTGGCTTAAAACACAAATACAGGTCAGCCTCAGTGTCTCAGCCTGTAATCCCAGCACTTTGGGAGGCCAAGGCGAGTAGATCAGCCTGGGCAACTTGGCGAGACCACGTCTCTACAGCAAATAAAAAATTAACCAGAAGTGGTAGCGTGCACCTGTAGTTCTGGCTACTTGGAAGACTGAGGCGGAAGGATCACCGGAGCCCAGCAGGTCGACTCTGGGGTGGCCATGAGTGTGCCACTGTTCTCCAGCCTGGGCAACAGAGTGAGATTCCAACTCAAAAAAAAAAGACACAAATATATTGTTTAGCTGTACAAAAATAGTTCCTTTCTCTATATCTTTATTTTATAAATTTTTTAAAATTTTCTTTTTTTTTTTTTTTACTTTTTAAACTTTTTTGTTAACAACTAAAGATGCAAACACATTAGTCTAGGCCTACACATGGTCTGGATATCAATAATCACTGTCTTCCACTCCACATTTTGTCTTACTGAAAGGTTTTCAGGGGCAATAACATGCCTGGAGCTGTCATCGCCAAAGATAACAATGCCTTCTTCTGGACCTGCCTGAGGCTATTTCCAGGTAACTTTTTTTTTTCTTAGATAAGCAGGAGGAAGGTCAGGTGAAGGCAGCTCATACCTGTAGTCTCAGCAATTTGGGAGACCAAGGCAGGAAGACTGCTTGAGCCGAGGAGTTTGAGACCAGCCTGGCCCTATAATGAGACTGTCTCTACAAAAATAAAAAAGTTATCCAGACACGGTGATGCATGCCTGTAGTCCCAGTTATATGGGAGGCTGAGCTCAGAAGGTCGACACTATGGTAGGCTGTGATCATGCCACTGCATTCCAGCCTGGGTTACGGAGTGAACCCCGACTCAAAAAAATAAATAAATAAATATAAATAAGTAGAAGGAGTATGCTCTAAAATAGCAGTAAAAAAGCATAGTATAGTAAATATATAAACTAGTAACATGGCCATTTAGTATTATTACAAGTATTATGTACTATACATAATTGTATTATATGTGCTATACTTCTATGCACTTGGCAGTACAGTAAATTTTACACCAGTACCACCACAAATATGTGAGCAATGCATTGTGCCATGATGTTATGATGGCTATAATGTCACTAGATGATAGAAATTTTTCAGCTCCATTATAATCTTCTGGGACCACCATTATATGTGCTCCATCTTTGACCAAATGTCATTATATAACACATGACTGTAATTACTTTTCTCACCCCAAAGGTCGTTCTAATGGTGACACAAAACTTAGAAGTCATAACATAGAAGCTTGATAAATTCAATTCCAAACACACTTTTTAAATTTTCTGTATGCTCAAGACTATCATAAAAAATAAATAGCCTGGGCTTGGTAACTTAGCCTGTAATCCCCAGCAATTTGGGAGGCCGAGGCGAGTTTATTACCTGAGCCCTTGGGCTCGAGACCAGCCAGGGCAACCTAGCGAGACCTTGTCTCTACAATAAATAAAAAATTAGCCTAGTGTGGTCTCACATACCTGTAGTTCCAGCTACTTGGAAGGCTGAGACAGAAAGATCACCAGAGCCCAGCAGGTTGACACTGGGGTGGCGGTGAGTGTGCCACTGCACTCTAGCCTGAGTGAGACTCTGACTCAAAAAATAAATAAATAAAATTAAAAAATAAAATAAACAAAGGACAAACAAAAAACTTAGAAAAGTATTTGTGGCTAATATCATAAAGATATAGCTAATTTTAAATATATGAAGATCTCCTACAAATCAACAAGAAAAAGACTTAGAATCCTCAATAGAGAAAGTGAGCAAAAGACATGAACAGACAACGCACAGAAAAAAAGACATTAAAATGATTCTTAAATAGTTGAAAAGATGCCCAGCTTCACCTGCAGTAAGAGAATTGCATATTTAAACTAGCACTGACATACCATTTTCACCTATCAGATTGGCAAAGATCAAACATCTGTCAGTAGAGAATTGGCAAAGATTAATCCAAGCAGCACTCGGATCTTTCTGCTGAGCATGTAAACGGGAACAAACCCTCCGCAGAACAATTTGGCAACAGTTATAGAACCTGTAAACGCACTTTCACTTTGACCCAGCAATCCACTTTGCTCTTGTTGGGTTTGCATTTTAAACAACCTCACCGTGTTAGTTATTCCTAAGCAAATTAAAACAAGTTTTAAAAGCTTCCCCCAGAGCAATGTGCGTGTTTACTAAGAGAGCGTGCCACGGTTCTTGTGACTCAGTCTCTCTGGCAGCTTCTTACTCAGCTGCATGCAACAGTTGATGTGTGTTTTTTGACCATTAAAGAACTTTAAATAGTTTTTAGATATTGTCATTTTTAATGTTCTGTCTATCAGCAATGGCTGGTTGGTTAGGAATGGGAAGTTAGAAAAAACCCTGATACTGAAGCATGACAGCCTAACAAGGAATTTCTCAATTTGCCTCAAGGGGCTTATCACAGGTTCGTGATTTGTATTCATCTGATCAAAATTATTTTAAAGCATACCAAGGCATCTTGGGTTCTTTAAAAAAAATTTTAAAATGAAACCAGAAAGGGCTTGTTTTTTCCAATTAAGCTTTGCTTTTACTGGACGTGGACAGCCACAGTGTGTTAAGTGTAGAGACATGTTTAGAAAAAGCAGTCTGGAAACTTCTCTCCCATCGTGTAGAAACCAGGCTTGGAGCACATGTCATGAGTCAGTTGATTTGCATGATGTAAGATGCGAGAATTCCACATATCTGTCCTGGAAACAGTTTTTGACCACTGCTAATGTTCTAGCATGTGGAATAGTATCCATCCACTCTTAGATACATTCAGTCCCTAATCAAAACATGATACAACTTGTTATTTTGAATTGGTACAACAAATTGTGTTTTTCTTTAAGTAACATGTAGCCATTACATTGGAAAAACTCAAAATGAGTCTTTATACATTAAAACAAATTCTATAATACCTATAATATCGTCTTTAATATACATGAGTGTCAAAAGTATCAGTAACTTTTCTTTTTCTTTCTTTTTTATTTTTTTGAGTTGGAGTCTCACTCTGCCACAGGCTGGAGTGCAATAGCATGATCACAGCTCACTGCAGCCTTGACCTCCTGGGCTCGGGTGATCCTTCCACCCTCCTGAGTAGCTGAGACTATAGGCGCCACCATCACAACTATCTTATTTTTTAATTTTTTTTGTAGAGATGAGGTCTCATAATATTGCCTAGGCTGGTCTCTAACTCCTGGACTCAAGTAATCCTCCTGACTCATCCTCCCAAAGCACTGAGATTATAGTTGTGAGCCACCGCGCCAGGCCTAGCAAACTTTAAATAATTGAGAAACACTATCTAAGCTCTGATATTCTTGTCTTCTAAGACTCAACAACCAGAGATGCTAACCCTTTGCATCTGGGAAATGCCCAAGTGCTAATCCCCAGGGAAGCACCGGAAGGAAGTCAGACAGGAGGTAAATATTTTCTTGTAGATATTCCCTGTATCTTTAGTAGTTTATACATACTCGTGATCTTACCTGAGCCTTACAAAACTTCTGGCATCCATCTGCCTATCAGTCTATCTAATTCTTCTCATTTTACAGATAAGGACACTGAGGCTCAGAGTGGTTTCCACCACTTACCTAAGATCACAACCAGGTCTATGACTCTCTATGGCCTGTCACTCAGAGGCGGCTGTGTGTTTAACAATTCCTAGCTTCCCCTCTACATCTCCACCACCCCACTTGTCTTCTGAGGGCAAACTCGGGGCTTTTTCGGCTCAGAGCAATGGTGAGTGGAGCCTGGGAGTTAGGTAGGCCAAGGCTGAAGGTTTGTAGCAGGTGGGGGCCTAGCAGTGAACTAGGGCAGAGGGCTGGGCAGAGGGCACTGAAGTCAACATCAGCATTTCTGCTCCATGGACTGCTGAGTGATGCTTAGCAGTCATCAGAGCCTGACGGAACCAAAGTCCCTGAAAAACCCCCTGGCCAGGGCTCTGGTAAATGTTTAAACATTGGGGGTGGCAGTAAGGAATAACTGTTGGTGTCCCTTCAGGTGCAAGAAGCGTGGAAACAGAGACTTTAATCCCTAGAGTATGTGGTCACCCCCACTTTAGTCGTGTTTCGCAGAAGCCAGGAAGGGGCTGCCTGGGTCAGGCTGCAAGTCCCCTGCCTCAAGAGTCCTGCTCTGAGCCATTCCAAGCAAGGTAGAAGAGTGAAAGACCCTTGAGTCCAAGAGCCTCTCCTTCCATCCTCATCTCAATGAAGGTCAGCTAAGCTGAGACTGGCATGGGATTGGGTCTCGCCTGAGGTCTTTATGAGGGCCAGACTCTTCTGTATAAGCAGCTGCCTGACCCTTATCGCTTTCCACTACCACATTCCACTACCCCCAAGCCCTGCACATACACACCTCCTGGCAGGCCGACTCCATAAGTCTCTCCTTCCTAGTCCACCTCAGATTCCTTCCTTGGGCATGGAACCACCAATTCCTGAAGGTAAAGAATGCTCCCTGGCCCAGACAAGTGGAAAGTGATAAAAGCACAACTGACTCAAGCAGGACCAATGTCCAAGACCTGCTCTCTCCTCCGTAAGGGTCACTGGGTTTCCTAAAAGGGGTTACTGTTACTGTTGACTGGAAGTGCTTGTCTTAAACCAGCAGCACCCCTACCACACCATCAGCTTCATCACCACCGCCATTTGAAGACTGGCAGGAAATCACACAGGTAGAATTTCAGTCCAAGTATTCCGTGCACCCAGGAGTTGAGCCAGCTCTTTCGGGGACCAGGAGAGCTTTTAACTCTATGCTGAAGTTGCTGGTTGCCACCTAGTATCCATCCTCCCCTTTTTCCTTATTATGGTTTTGCACTGTTGGAAATGATAAGATACCCAGCTTAAAACAAACAATTTCTCGGACTCCCTTTCAGAACGTGGTGACATTGTTGTGGTGAGGGGCGAGGAGGGGGTTGCTTTAGGGAAAATTTATTAAAGGATCCTGACTCAGCTGACAGGTGCCCTTTGGCCCTGTATCTCATACTTTTTCCTCCCTCAGACTTGAATGTGCTGACTGGAACTCCAGTAGCCATCTTGGACCAGAAACTTCCTGAGGACAGGAGTGGTGTCTGTTTACTGTAGAGCCTGGAAGATTGTCAGTTGCCAAATATACTTTTAAGGACTTTTGATGATTATGATAGTGTAGCATGGAGAATGATGCTGCTTATTCACATCGTGGACCACAGGGTAACTTGTGAGTCACTCAACTATCTCCAGACAAGTGTCCCATGAGTAGGTGTTCCAGAAAGCAGATTCTTTTTTTTTTTTTAAGTAGGAGTCTCACTCTGTCACCCAGACTGTAGTGCAGTGGCATGTTCCTCACGGCCACCGTAGCTTTGACCTGCTGGGATCAGGCGATCCTTCCACCTCAGCCCACCAAGTAGCTGGAACTATAGGCACGTGCCACCATGCCTGGCTAGGTTTCTGAGTTATTGTAGAGATGAGGTCTTGCCAAGTTGCCCAGGCTGGTCTTGAATTCCTGGGCTCAGCCAATTCTCTCACCTGAGCCTCCCAAAGTGCTGAGATTACAGGCATGCACCACCACTCCTGGCTCAAAAAGCAGATCTTTAAACAGCAGTTGGAACCTCTTGTGGAGGGCAATTGCCCAGGACATTCAAATTTACAAATGCACATCTTCAAAGACCCAGAGATTCACTGAGAGAACTTTATCCTACAGATCACATACATATGGAATGGTATCTGTATAAAATCATTAGCCTTGCTAATATTAGCAAATACTTGGAAACAACCTGAATATTCATCAACAGGGCACCAGTCAAAGAAATCATGGCATATCCAGATGATAGAACATGATTCAGTTGTGTAAAAGAACGGGGACAATCTTCATGCAATGACAGGGCTACCTTCAAGATATATTGTGAAGTGGGGAAATGAAGAAGGGAAGAGGATAGCTAAGGCTGGGAGTGGGAGAGACTTACTGACTCTGGAATCATGTCAGTGTATTACCTTTACTAAACATAAAGCCGGGTGAAGTGGCTCACGCCTAGCACTTTGGGATGTGGAGGCGAGATAAATGACTGAGCCCATGGGTTCAAGACCAGCCTCAGCAACTTGGTGAGACCTCATCTCTACAATAAATCAAAAAATTAGCCAGGCGTGGTGGTACGTGCCGGTGGTTCCAGCTACTTGGAAGGCTGAGGTGGAAGGATCGCCTGAGTCCAGCAGGTTGAGGCTACGGTAGCTGTGAGCATGCCCCTGTACTCCAGCCTGGGTGACAGAACGAGACTCCTATGCAAAAAAAAAAAAGAAAGAAAGAAAAAAAAGATTAGAGTAAACAGAGCTCATGCTCCAAGATAAGAGTCTTGTAAAAACCTAGAATATATCTATTTGACTGAGAAGCCAAATCAAGATTGGGAGAGGGAGGTGCCAGTCCTGAGGCTCCAGATCACCTTTCTCTACCTCCCTCCCACCTCCTTCAACCCAGAAAAGGGCTGGAAAGAACCTGGCTGTCAGAGATGCCTCTAGTCTTGAGTGATGAGCACATCGATCCTCCCTCACACCTAGATGTCACACCCCAAGTGCTGTCAGTCAACAGCCACAGAGATCTGCTAGGCAGTGCTCAGAGGAGGAGACAGCCTTTGGCCTAGGAGATCCAATTTAGACAAAATATGACCTAAAAACAGAACAATACAATCAATAACTTTATCTTTAAAAGAATGGCCCAAGGCCAAGACTTAAGGAGACTTGCTGGCTGATATTCATAGCAGCGTTATTCACAATAGCCAAGAGGTGGAAGTGACCCAAGTGTCCACAGACAGATGTACAAAATGTGACATATAAATATGATGGAATATCATTCAGCCATAAAGAGGAATACTGTTCCAATACATGTCACAACATGGGTGAACCTTGAAAACAGTACGCTAGGTGAAAGAAACCAGACAGGAAAGGACAAAGACTGTATGATTCCACTTATATGAAACAGCCAGGAGAGTCAAGTTTATGGAGATAGAAAGTAGATTAGAGGTTACCAGGGGGAATGGGAGTTATTGCTTAATGGGTACAGAGTTTCTGTTTGGGTGATGAAAAGTTTTGGAAATAGATAGTGGTGATGATTGTACAATATTGTGAATGCAGTATTGAATATTCAATATTACATTCAATATCAATATTGAATAAAATATTGAATATAATATTACATATTACATATTAAAGCTGGGCATGGTGGCTCACACTTGTAATCCCCGCTCTTTAGGGGGCTGAAGTGGAAGGATCACTTGAACCCAGGAGTTTGAGGCTGCAGTGAGCCATGATCACACCATCGCACTTCAGCCTGGATGACAGAGCAATACCCTGTCTTTATATACATGGCTCAGGAGCAGGAGACAATGAAGGCTCAGCCAATTTAGGAAGGCTTCTTGTAGAAGGTGACATTTGAAAAACTCTGGGCTGGGCTCAGTGGCTCAGCCTGTAATACCAGCACTTTGGGAGGCTGAGGCGAGTGGATTGTCTGAGCATGCAGGTTTGAGACCAGACTGGGCAACTTGGCGAGATCTCATCTCTACAATAAATCAAAAATTAGCCAGGCATGGTAGTGCGTGCCTGTAGTTCCAGCTACTTGGAAGGCTGAGGCAGAAGGATCACCAGAGGCCAGCAGGTCAACGCTGGGGTGGCCGTGAGCATGCCACTGCACTCTAGCCTGGACGACAAAGTGAGACTCCAACTCAAAAAAAAGAAAAAGAAAAACTCTGGGAAAATGTGGGTGTAAGAGGAAAAGAAAAAGCATGGTGTTAGAAGGTGGAGTGGCAGTGAGCAGAATCTCCAAAATGAATGAGACTGATGTCCTTTCCTGGACTAGGTGGAGGGTAAGAGGAGGGTCATGAGAATCAGAGCACTGGTAGATAAGATAGGACCTTTAGATCATCATTTGTTCATGACATAAAAATACCACAGGCAAAGACTGAACACTTGAGGTAGGTAGTAAAAATTACATTTTACAGATGCACAAACTGAGGGTCACCAAGAAGCAGAGGTTTGCTCAAGATGGTACAGTCATAGGCAGCATGGTGGGGGTTTGACCTGCAGTTATGCAACCTAAAAGCAATGGCTCTCAGCCATGGCTATACAATGAGAGGCCCCAAAGAGCTTCTAAAAAACCACACTGCCAGGATTCCATCCCTAGAGAGTCTCTTCTAATTTCCTGGGGGTGGGGCTTGAGCATTAGTCTTCCTGAAAAGCTCCCCAGAGATTCTAATGTACTGCCTGGATCCAGAAGTACTCCTCTAAAAATTCAGCACATTGGCCAGACACAGTGACTCATGCCTGCAATCCCATAACTTTTGGAGGCTGGGTGGGATGGTCACTTGGAGCCAGGAGTTAGAGACCTGCTAAAGCAACATAGGGAGACATCGTCTCTACAAAAAATTTTTAAAAAGTAGCCGGGTGTGGTGGCATGTGTCTGTAGTCCTAGCTACTCAGGAGACTGAGGCAAGATTGTTTGAGCCCAGGAGTCTGAGGTTATAGTCAACTATGATTGTGTCACTGCACTCTAGCCTGGGCAACAAAGCAAGACCCTATCAAGAAAGAAAGAAAGAGAGAAAGAGAGAGGGAGAGAGGGAGAGAGGGAGAGAGGGAGGGAGGGAGGGAGGGAGGAGAAACATCAGCATATTTTTCTGCCTTTGTTCTGGAGTTACTCACTGTTGTCCTCAGGCAAGATGCTCAACTGCTTTGAGCCTCATCTGTAAAATGGGTTAAAAATACATAGGTAGCCTCACTAGCTAAAGCCAGTATGAGACTAACAGTGCACCTGAGCACCCCTTCCTCCCTTCTCCCTTCCCTTTGTCTCTTGGCTGAAGTGTTGGCACCTTGGGCAGCCTAGGAAGTGTGGCAGTGAGGGTAGTGAGAAGAAGGGCTGCCCAGAAGCACTGTTGAGGACAGTCCAGAGGCTGCAGGCAGAGGAGGGCAAATTGATAGAGCAAATAAGTAAATACGTTGAGGACAATGGGAACTAAATTTCTCACTGCTGGAGAGGTGCTTTACTTATGTGACAAGGAGGAAGGCTGGAAAAAACTTGGAGGTTTGGGATCGGAATCAGAAATACTGATATGAACTCGTGGTTTTAAAATATATTTACAGCCTGGACAACATAATGAGATCTTGTCTCCACAAAAATTAAAAAAAAAAAATTAGTCAAACCTGGTGACCCACATATAGTTTCAGCTACTTGGGAGGCTGAGGCAGGAGGATCGTCTGAGCCCAGGAGGTTGAGGCTGTGGTGAGCCGTGATCATGCCTGGGTGATAGAGTGAGACCTTGAATCAAAAACAAATAAATAGATATAAATATAAATAAATATATTTACATAGATTTCTAAATGGCTCTAGATGTCTGTGTGTAGTGCATGTATTACAGATGTGTATGGACAGACAGTTGACCCTTGTTATTCACTACTTCTGTGTACACTTGACCACTGGCTAACATCTATTTGTAACCCCCAAGTCAATATTCATGGCACATGTGCCATCATTCCTGGACGTGTACAAAGCTGCCCAGTGTGCACATTCACACAGCTGAGGTTGAACACTGCCTTCTCGTTTCAGTTCTCGTCATGTAGAAAAGTGTCCTTTGTGTAGCCTACTTGCTGCCACAATTTTTGCATTTGCATGCTTTTGTTTGGTGATTTTGCTGTTTAAAATAGATCTCAAGTTCACAGTTATAGAGCTGCCTAGTGTACTCAACCATAAGAAAGCTGTGGTGTGTCTTGCCGAGAAAATATGTGTCCGCTAAGTTCTGTGCAAGCAGAAGTTATGCAGTGCTGGTGGCCATGAGCTTAAAGTTAATGAGTCAACCATATGTATTAAATAAAGTGTCTTTAAGCTGAACTCAGTGTCTCACACCTGTAATCCCAGCACTTTGGGAGGCAGAGGAGAGAGGATTGCTGAAGCTCACAGGTTCGAGACCTGCCTGGACAACTTGGTGGGCCCTCGTCTCTACAATAAATCAAAAAATTAGCCAAACGTGGCAATGCACACCTGTAGTTCCAGCTCCTTCGAAGGCTGAAACAGAAAGATTGCCTGAACCCAGTAAGTTGAGGCTGCAGTGGCCGTGAGCATGCCATTGCACTCCATCCTGAGCGACAAAGTAAGAGTACAGCTTAAATAAATAAATAAACAAATAAATAAAACAATAGTGTCTTTAAACAGAAACACACATAAAGTGAGGTTATTTGTCAATTGTTTGATGAAAATGTTGTGACCAGAGACTCACAGGAACCTAATCCTATATTTGCCCTAGGAGCAATGGGTCAGTATTTGCTAATTCATTGTTGGTGGCAGTTTTATAGGACACAACCACTGCAAAGAGTACAAATTGGATATGTGTATATGTGCGTGCGTGTGCGTGTGTGTGTGTGTGTGTGTGTGTGTGTGTGTGTGTTTCACGGTTCTATCTTCCAGAGGGCCCGGAAGCAATATCAGTACAGTAATCACAAGCACACCAAGCTCCAAGACCTTGGTTTTTAAATACCACTCTTCACTAAAAGGAACCAGGGCTTCCATTCCAGGCCTGGATCAGGGAAAGTGCAAAATGAGCCTGGAACATTCTGTTGTGCCAGAATTAAGAGAACACTCAAGGAATGATGGGGACATGTCAAAGGGCACAAGGAGCCAGCTTAATGGCGATCTGTTGGGCCCAATCTGGAAAAATTTGAACATCAAAATAAGTAATAATGGTACATTTCAATTAAAAATAAATTATAGCCTGTAATCCCGCGCCTTGGGAGGCTGAAATGAGTGGATTGCCTGAGCCCGCGGGTTCAAGACCCGCCTGGGCAGGCGAAACCTCATCTCTACAATAAATCAAAAAAATTAGCCGGGCGTGGTAGCGCACGCCTGTAGTTCCGGCTACTCGGAAGGCTGAGGCGGAAGGAT
>CAUYQG010078934.1:0-12276 GCA_963574415.1 Tarsius wallacei | reverse complement strand
CCCAAATATTTGGAAATTATTATGTTTATTTTTTAAATGGGCAAATAATAATTGTGCATATTGATGGTAGTGATGTTTTGACATGTGTCACAGATCAGGGTCATTAGCATCCTCATCATTTCAAACATTTATCGTTTCTTTATCTTGGGAACATACATACAGTGTTCTCCTTCTAGCTATGGGAAACTATATAACATATTACTTTTGACTATAGATATTCTATAGAGCTATAGAAATTAGTTAATATACTTTTTAAAAAGTCCATGGGACATGAAATAAATTGTAAGAAAAATTAGAATATACTTTGAACTGAATGAAAATAAAAACACAATATATCAAAATAATAATACATCATGGCCAAGTAGGATTTATCACAAGAATGCAATGTTTGTTCAGTAGTTAGAAACCAATTAATGTAATCCACCATGTCAACAGACTAAATTCAAAAGCCCATATGAATAAAAAGCATGTAACAAAATTCAATAGTCATTTACAATAAAATTTCTCAGCAAACCAAAAACAGTAGGAAAATTCCTCAGCCTGAAAGATATCTATGAAAAACCTACTGCTAACAACAAACTTAATGGTGAGAGACTGGATACCTTTTCTTTAAGATTGCTAACAAAGCAAAAATGCCCACTCTCTCTACTTCCCTTCAACATTTAAGTGGAGAATTTAGCCAGTGCATGATGGCAAGAAAAATAAATGAAAGGCATATAAACTGGAAAAAAAAAGTAGATCTTGTTTTTAGTAAAAAATGATGTTATCACTTACATAGAAAATATCTAAGAATGTGCAAAAAATGTTACTATAATTAAACTAATGAGTTTAGCAAATTTGCAGAATATAAGATCAATATGCAAAAATCAATTGTGCTTCTGTATAACAATGATCAACTGAAAATAAAGATTTAAAATGCTATTAAAAATTAAATTTTTAGAAGAAAATTTAAAAAATATATGCAAGATTAAAAAAAAAACACGCTGTGAGAAACTAAGAAGACCTAAGTAAAAATAGAAATATACCATTTTCTTGGATCAGAAGACTCAATTTTGTTAGGATGACAATTCTCCCAAGATTGGTTTATAGATTTATAATCACACTCAAAACTCCAATAAGTTTTTTTTGTAGAAATTGGCAAACTTTCTGTAAATTTTTTGCTGGAAAACCCTCCTCTGAGTGTCTCTCACACTCCTACACATCTTGATGGGAGGGCCGAGAATCAAGGCCCTGATCATTTTCACCAATGCCCTTTCTTAGGGCTGCACTTGCAATGAGCAACCTTGGGGTATGAGTTGATGTTTCCCCATGTCCAGTGTCCCTCTCCTGTAATGCAACCAATTGCATGTGCAGGCAACCATCTGGGCCCATGGGGCTTGGAGATGGGGAGCAAGGGAAATTGTTGCAGATGATGGTGCTTATAATGCAGAGAGTTGGGCAGAGTTGAGTGTGACAAGTTGTGGAATCTATTCTGAATAAAGTGGACAGTCAAGACAGGAGAGAGGGCTGATGGGAGCGGGAAAATGATAGGGTCAGTGGATTCATGGTGTAGACAAGGTTAAAGAATTGTAATAATTATATTGTGGACTGGGCATAGTGGCTCACACCTGTAATACTAGTACTTTGAAAGTCCTAAGTGGGAGCATTGCTTGAGTTCAAGAGTTTCACACCAGTTTAGGCAACATAAAGAGATCTCATCTCTACAAAATAAAAAATAAGAAAAATTAGTTGGGCATGGTGGCATGTGCCTGTAGTCCCAGCTACTTTCGAGGCTGAGGCAGAAGGATTGCCTGAGCCCAGGAGGTTCAGGCTTCTGTGAGCTGTGATCATGCCACTGCACTCCAACCTGGGTTGAGTAAGACCCCGACTCAAAAAAGACAAATTATATTGCAAGAGAGGTGAAGTGAAAGGACCCTGTGTTTGGAGCGGATGCAGTTTGAATTTGTGATTTTAGACTGATTCTTCCAACAATGAAATATTGATGAAATAGATTATGGTGTATATCTATGCAAATCTTTATAATGAAAAGTTGTACAGCTATTAATTATGATGAGTAAAGTAATATAGAAAGATGTTCATGTTGTACATGTGATAAAAATAAGAATAAAAATACTGTTTTAAAAGTGCATGCATGAACCATACTAAAATGTTATTAGTGATTATTGCTAGATGGTAGGATTATGTCATTTCAATAGTTTTATAGTTTCTAAATATACTATTAAATGTATTAATTTGTACTTAGAAACAAAGTACAGATTCAGGAGTTAAACAAAATTTTTTTTAAAGAACAAAATTGGAGCACTTACATTTCCAGATTATAAAGCTATAATAATTAAGCCAGTGTGGTACTGGCATAAGAATAGAGTCCAGAAACAGAAATCAGTGAAACAGAATAGAGAGTCCAGGAATAGACCCACACATGTGAGATCAACTGATTTTCAACAAGGTTGTCAAGGTAATTCAATGGGAAAAGGAAAGTCTTTTTACCAAATGGTACTGAAAAATATGATCCATGTATGCAAAATAATTCATCACGAGCCATTCAAGATGGATCGCAGATCTAAATGTAGGAGCTATAACTACAAAGCTTTTAGGAAAAAAGTCCATATGAATAATAGAAAATTTTGTGTGACCCTGAGTTAGGCAAATAATTTTTAGGTAGGACACAAGAAGCACAAATCACAAGTGGAAAAATAAAAAATTGAATTTTACAATTAAAAGCATTTATTTTTTAAAAGACAGTGTTAAAAAAATGAAAAGATGAGCCATGTACTGGAAGAAAATATTTGCAAAACACATACCAGGTAAAGGACTTGTATCCAAAATATATAAATAGCACACAAATTAAGAATAAAAAGACAAGGCCCGGCATGGTGGCTCAGTCTGTAATCCCAGCACTTTGGGAGGCCAAGGTTGGAGGATTGCCTGAGCCTGGGGGTTCGAGACCAGTCTGGGCAACTTGGTGAGACATCGTCTCTACAATAAACCACACACACACACACACACACACACACACACACACACACAAACTAGTCGGGCATGATGGCATGTGTCTGTAGTCCCAGCTACTTGGAAGGCTGAGGAAGAAGGATCACCTGAACCCAGCAGGTTAAGGCTGCAGTGGTCGTGAGTGTGCCACTGCATTCCAGTCTGGGCAACAAGAGTGAGACTCCAATTAAAAAAAAAAAAGAATAAAAAGACAGACCAGTTTAAAGTGTGCAGAAGATAATACAGATACTTTACCAAATGTATTAATGCTCAATAAGCATATATTCAACATCATTAATTATAAGGTAAATGCAAATTAAAACCACAGTTTGCCACTACACATCCTTGGAATAGCTAAAAAGAAAAAGTCTGACAATATCAAATAATGGTGAGAATGTGAACCAACTTGAACTCTCATATATTGCTTGTGGGGATGTAAAATGGTATTGCTACTTTGAAAAACCATCCAGTTAAACATATACTTATCATATGTCCCAGAAATTCTATTTCTAGATACGTACCTAAGTGAAGTAAAAACATTTGTCTACAGAAAAAACTGATGTCATAGCAGCTGAATGCTCATAAAACTGAATGTTTATAGGTTTTATTCATAATAGTGAAAAAAAAACAAAAAACTTGAAGCAATTCAAGTGTTAATCAATTGTGGAGTGGATAAACAAATTATGGTACATCCATACAATGAAATGCTACTCAGTAATTGAAAGCAACAGACCATGGATACAAGCAGCAAAATGGAGGAACTTCAGAGGCATTATGCCAAGTAAAACTAGTTAGATACTAAAAGATTTATACTGTATGATTTCATCTACATAATATCCTTATACAAAGAAAAACTGGAGCTGGGGAGAAGGAATGAACCTACTAGGTTGGTGCAAAAGTAATTGCGATTTTAGACCGTGAATGTAACTAGGCTCAAACACATCTTTGTTAATCTAATTAGGAACCACTACGATCTACACTTTTGCCAACAAGAAATGAGTTTGTTTATTCCTGTAGCATAAAAATGTGTGCTTCAACAAACTCTTGGAAAGTGTTTTCTGCATCTGCTGGTTGTGGAAGCGTTGTCCCTGCAAAAAGTTGTCGATGCTTGAAGAAGTGTAGTTGGTTGGCAAGAGGTCAGGTGAATAAGGCAGATGAGGCAAAACATCGTAGCCCAATTTGTTCAACTCTTGAAGTGTTGATTGTGCGACATGCAGTCAGGCATTGTTGTGGAGAAGAATCAGGCTCTTGCTGTTGACCAATGCCAGCTGCAGGCGTTGCAGTTTTCAGTGCATCTCATAGATTTGCTGAGCATAATTCTCAAATGTAATGATTTCACTGGGATTCAGAAATCTGTAGTGGATCAGATTGACCACAGATCACCAAACAGTGACAATAACCTTGTTTTGGTGCAAGTTTGGTTTTGGGAAGTGCTTTAGAGCTTCCTCTTGGTTCAACCACTGAACTGGTTGTCGCCAGTTGTCATATAAAATCCATTTTTGTTGCACATCACAATCTGATTGAGAAATGGTTCATTGTTGTTGCACAGAATAAGAGAAGACCACACTTCAAAATGATCATTTTTAGAATTTTTTGGTCAGCTCACGAGGCACCCTCTTATCGAGCTTTTTCACCTTTCCAATTTGCTTCAAATGCCCAATAACCTTAGAATGGTCTACGCTGAGTTCCTTGGCAACTTCTCCTGTGGCTGTAAGAGGATTCACTTTGAAGGTTGCGCTCAACTGGTTGTTGTCAACTTCCAATGGCCGGCCACGACACTCCTCATCTTCAAGGCTCTCATCTCCTCTGCAAAACTTCTTGAACCACCACTGCGCTGTACATTCATTAGCAGTTCCTGGGCCAAATGCGCTGTTGTTTTTGTGAGTTGTCTCTGTTGTTTTACGACCCATTTTGAACTCGAATAAGAAAATGGCTCGAATTTGCTTTTTGTCTAACATCATTTCCATAGTCTAAAATAAGTATAAAATAAACAGTCAGTAATAAACCATTAGCAAAAAAGCATACAGTGAGAAATGTTCATTAAGATGATGTGTAACATAACCACATTTATTTAAGAATGCATTCCCATATCAAACAGCAAATTTCAACAACACAAAAACTGCAATTACTTTTGCATCTATCTGATATAAAGAGGTACCAAAGAATTTTTTGGAGTGGTGGAAATATTCTACATTTTGATTGTGGTGCTGGTTACACAAATCGTATCCTGTCAAAATTCCTCCTTTAACTTGACACTTAAAAGTTGAATTTTAATGTATGTAAAAATAAAGAATGAAAGAACCAAAGAGTGAGGAAAGGGAAAGAGACAGAGAGAGAAGGAAAGAGAGAGAGAGAAGAAGGAGAAGGAAAGAAAGATGGAAAGAAAAGAAAGAAACATCTCTCCTTGAGATTCCTCTCCGTTGATCCTGGCACCTCTGGTGGGGAATGAGAAGATCATAGACATTGGGTGGGGTGGATTCCACCCCTAGCTGTATAATCACAGGCAAATCTCTCAGCCTCTCAGAAGTGCAGCGTCTTCTACTGTAACCTATATTAGAGGATTGTCGTGAGGATTAAATCGGGAAACATTTAAAGTAACTGTCAAAAACAGGTGCTCAATACATTCCACTCACATTGAAAAGATAAACCATGAAGAGAGTTGGCAGAGGCCACTCTATTCTCTGTGGGAGCATTATCCAGCTCATGGGGACCTTGGAAACAGCTAGTCTTCCTTTACTGCTTTCTTTTTTTTTTTTTTTTGAGTTGGAGTCTCACTCTGTCACCCAGGCTGGAGTGCAGTTGCACGCTCCTGGCCACTGCAGCCTCGACCTGCTAGGCTCCGGCGATCCTTCTGCCTCAGCCTTCCAAGTAGCCGGAACTACAGGGGGGGCGATACCACACCCGGCTAGTTTTTTGATTTATTGTAGAGATGAGGTCTCGCCAAGTTACCTGGGCGGGTCTCGAACCTGCGGGCTCAGGCAATCCACTCACCTTGGCCTCCCAAAGCGCGGGATTACGGGCTGAGCCACTGAGCCTGGCTCCTTTTCTGAGAGTTAGGTGATAATTCACGTCCTCAAGAGGCCATCTGGCTGATCTATCCGATTGAATCATGCCCCCTGGGACCCAGCTAATTTGTGCATTTGTTCTCCAGCTAATTTGAAACATTAAGTGGTGAAAATAATATGGCAAGTATTTCTTGAAGAGCCCTGATCCTCTGTCTTTGTTAAGATTGTACTTATGAAGATAACCTCCTCTGTGATGAGTGAGTGGTCTGCCTTACTTTCAAATTGGGGTAGCCTGGGAGAGAATAAGGGCAAATGCTGCTGTGACCTGGACTAGCCCCAATGTGGATATGCAGGTCAGGCTCATCGTTAGGTATGCACTGAGACAGTCAATTAATTTAATGCCTTTTTTTAATGAGTTCAGGTGCAGCTCAATTTACAAGTTTTCCTTTCAAATTCAGTCAGCCATTAAAGCCGCATAATCTCAGGAGGTTTTGAAGACACATAATTGATAAATGTTCTTTCCCTTCACACATTATCTCTCATGTTTATTCATGGAAAATGAACTGTGTCTTAAAATTTACACAAAGGGTTGGGGTATCTGGCCTCCTATATTTCTAAGGAGGAAGAAAGATGATGCCTTCTCAGGAGCCATTTAAGAGGGGTATTCAGACTAGAGGCAGAGAAATCAACCTCAGGTTCTAATCGCATTGGTTTGGCTAGAAAGACTGAGCCTGTCACCTGTGCCACCAGGAGTGTTGCGTGGCACCCACACAGGCAAATGTTTGTTGACTGGATAGTTAAATTGTGAAGAAAGTGAGGTAATCTTTGGAACATTTCCATACTTTCTTTTATTGTTCTGCTGATCTGTTAGGCTCCGCCCAGACCTGCCCTTTAGAGCAAAACTCCAGGCTAGAGACCAGCAGTTTTCAAACTTGACTGCACATTAGAGTCATTTGGGGATATTTTAAAAAGCCAGCTGCCTTGGCTGCACATCAGGACAATTATATGGACTCTTGTGGGCAGCATCGTTTAAAACTTCTGAGATGATTCCAATGTGCAGTCAGGGTTGATAACAACTGGTCTGGACCAATCCTTCTCCAAGAGTGGTCTATGAGTCACAGAATCTCCTAGAATGTTTGTGGAAAATGCGGTATTCCTCGGTCCACCAGCCCTATAGGCACTGAGTTTCAAGGTGGGATCTGGATAAATTGTTTTAATAAGCTCCCCAGGTGATTCTCAAGCATCCTGAAGTCTGAGAATTATTCCTAAACCTTTTGCTAGTCCACCTGTTTCTTACAACATGGCAGTTCTGGCTTCCCATCAGCCATCCCGGTCTTTAGATATTCAAAGACATCAAGCTTCTTCCATTCTTAGGGCCTTTGCAGGTGATAGTCAATTTCCTTGGAAGACATTTTCCACTCTCTCTTTGTCTTAGGGATTTGGCAGAGATAACAAGTCTGATGTTATAACCCCAGAATGTCATCGCAAAGCGCAAGTTTTGGGAGAGAAAGAGTAGGCACTGGAGGGCCTGGGGACAGTACGGTTTAATAAATCACCTACCTGCCACTGGAAGTCACAGGGAGGTTGCTTCAGAGATAGTGGGGGAAAAGCCAGTGGGTCTGATGTAGGTGGTGGACTGTAGGGAAGACTTGAGTGATGTGGCACCGACTAGGTCAGATCCATTAAAGAGGTTGCCTTGAGCAGCCAACAAGAGAAGTTTGTGCCAAGAGACACTTTAAAGGTACCCAGCAGAACCAAAAGATGCAAGCTCTTGGAACAGGTGCCACAAGAAAGAAAGGAACCAAGGGGAAGTGGACCCCAAAGGGCAAAGCTGGGTGGTGGAGGATGCACCCAAATGCAGGGAAGAGTCTCTCTGGCTGCCACAAATGAATTCTGATGAGGCGGAAATGTTTGTGAAAAGTTATCATAATCTCTCAAGTCCATTTTTTACTGGGATAGTGTTAGTTAGTTTACAGCTGGAGAATTTAGCCTTCATCAACTGTAGGCCTTTTAGTGAGTCCTCTAGGATAGAGTTTCTGTCAAACTTTAATGTGTTTATGAATCTTATTCAAAGACAGATTTTTGAACCCATAGGTCTGGGTGGGAACTGAGATAGATTCTACATTTTCTCTCTTTTTTTGAGTCCGGGTCTCACTCTGTGTCACCCAGGCTAGAGTGTAGCGACATGATCACAGCTCACTGCAGCCTCAACCTCCTGGACTCAGGCAAATCTTTCTGCCTCAGTCTCTGAAGTAGCTGGGACTACAGATGCATGCCACCACACCCAGTTAATTTTTTGATTTTTTTTTTGTAGTGATGAGGTCTTGCTATGTTGCCTAGGCTGGTCTCAAATTCTAGGGCTCAAGCAATCCTCCTGCCTCATCCTCCAAAGTACTGGGATTACAGGCATGAGTCATCATGCCCTGCCAGATTCTGCATTTTTAACTGGCTTCCAGGTGTCCCTGGTTCAAGCACCATTCCTAGAACAAGGAGGTTTGAATATTTGGAACTTGTAACAGTGGGCCCATAGCATAGTTGGGTCTGAGCCCAGAAATGCCTACTGAAGCAATTTTTATGTTAGCTTTCTTAAATATTTGCTTGTATTCTAATTCTTTAAGGGTTTTTATTCCAAAAATGATAATAGCTCTTTGTTAACCAAGATACATGCATAATGGAACTCTCCAATTTTGACATGCCAGATAACATAAAGATGACTGTTATTTTGCCAACCTGAGTTGTTGATGGTGAGTTAGTAGGCATTGACTAGATTATCTATGTTTTTGTACCTGACCTAAAGTGGGTGATTCAATACAGGTAGGTGTCAGATACATGAGAAAACATCTGCACAATTTTCTTTTCGTCAGTCATTTACAGGCTCAATTGGTAAACTGTCTTTCAGAAGCAGGGAGAAAGGATAAACAGCGGTCTTCTGCCTGAGAGTTTAATCATAGGAATATGACTAGGAAACTGTCAAAGTGACTACATTTCACAACAGGATCAGTCAGCAGTGCTAACTTGTTCTGAGCCTTGGCTTTGCTTTCTGAATCCTGAGGTTGGCAGGGACGTGCTAAGCAGAACAATGTCAAGTTCACCAAGACGAGAGCACTGCTGGCATTTGCCACAAGCCCGTTGGCACACAGGGCTGGCCAAGGAACAGGGTCAGGGACAACAGAAACGGTAACTGTAAGGAAGGTGGGCCCAGGGAACATCTCAGGGATACTGGTGAAGTATTTAATCTGAAAAACCTATAATAACCTGTAATAGCTTGTTTGACATAAGTAACTCCGTTTTGTAACAGATCTTCCATATTAACCTGGGAATAATCCCCCTATGCAACCTTCCTGTAATTATACCACACACCCACATTCCTGTACCTTTTGGTGGTTGAAAACTCCCTAGTTAAATAAATTCTGCAACCATCTGTACCCCTTACTAATCAAATGTATTGCCAAGAAATATCAATCAAACTGTACAGCTTTTGTAATGTTTACCTTTAAAAACCCACTACTAGCCGGGCTCAGTGGCTCAGCCCGTAATCCCGCGCCTTGGGAGGCTGAAGTGAGTGGATTGCCTGAGCCCGCGAGTTCGAGACCCGCCTGGGCAGGCAAAAACCTCATCTCTACAATAAAAATCAAAAAAATTAGCCGGGCGTGGTAGCGCGCACCTGTAGTTCCAGCTACTTGGAAGGCTGAGGCGGAAGGATCGCTGGAGCCCAGCAGGTCGAGGCTGCGGTGGCCGGGAGCGGCCACTGCACTCCAGTCTGGGCAACGGAGTGAGACGCCAACTCAAAAAAAACAAAACAACAACAACAAAAAAACCCCACTACTCACTCTGTTCGGGGCCAAGAGTTATTTGGGACACCAGCCCACTCTCGGTCGCCAGCATCAGTAAAGGTCTCATAATCTGACCTTCTCTGCGTGTTGGTGTCATTTCTCGCAATCCAGCTATAGCACTGGAAGCACACAGAAATGCTTCTCATGCACGAAGCGTTCATCTGAGATGGGCTGTTTTAAGGTGCTAAGAGTTTATATAGTCTTTTCTACAATCGAGACCACTACTGTGCTCCCAGGGATTGACTGGGGTGTGCGTGTGTGGTGTGTGAGTGTGTGTGTGTTTGTGTGTATCTATGTGGACAAAATCACTAGGTTGACTGAGATTTTAAAGGTCATCTAAAACAATGCATTGCATCAGATAGGTCCTACTGTCACAATCCCCAGACTCACGGGAATCTATCTTATTCTAAAAACTCTCCAGGTTAAGTCTATTTCACAACTTTTCTCGCAGTTACTTCTCTCTGTTGAGCATCCTCTATCATCAGGACCCATTTGTTTATGACTAATATAAATCAAGTTTTTAAAAGTGAGCTCTTATCAAAAATCTAGAAATGTGCTTGGCTCTGGGGGTGGGGTGGGGTATTGACATGTATAAGGCGTGGTTCCTGCCCACTTCTCATTCACCACAGCTGAGTTCTTCCAGAAACTTTTGCTGATTTTTCATTCAGAATTAATTTTTCCCAAGAGCGCCCATAATAATTAATAAATTTGTTATCACATTCTACTTTTTTGTGTGTTTTGGAGGGTCTTATTTTGTTGCCCAGGCTGGAGTGAAGTGTCATGATCACTGCCCACTGCAGCCTTGACCTCCCGGGCTCAGATAATCCTTCCACCTCAGCCTCCTGAGTAGCTGGACTACAGGTGGGTGTCACCACACCTGGCTAATTTTTTGATTTTTATAGAGACAAGCTCTTGCTATGTTGACTAAGCTGGTCTCAAACTTCTAGACTCAAGCAGTTCTCCTGCCTCAGCCTCCCAACGTTCTAGTGTTACAGGCATTAGCCACTGTGCCCAGCCCGTTCTATTTATTACAACCTGTATGTGTGTGCATGCACATTACCTCCTTGCTGGATTAGTATGCTTCTTTAGACAAAATGGAGAAGTTGGCATTGGCTCAAGCTTCTGTTTCAGTTTAGGGTTCTTTCTAATTTGAGAAAACTTAAGATGATATGATTTACTACCCAACATGCAATATCTTCACCAGAACAGGAACTTAAGTACCTGTTGAATTAAAATTAACATTCTAGATGGGTGCAGCGGCTTGCTCCTGTGATTCCAGTTACTTGGGAGGCTGAGGCAGAAGGATTGCCTGAAGCCCAGAGTTTGAGACCAGCCTGGCATCATAGTCTCTATTAAAAAAAATTAGCCAGGCATGGTGGCTCGGCCTGTGGTCCCAGCTGCTTGGGAGGCTGAGGAGGGAAGATTGCTTGAGCCAGGAAGTTCAAGGCTGAAGTGAGCTATAATTGTACCCCTACACTCCAGCCTGAATGACAGAGCAAGACCCTGCCTCTAAAAAAATGGAAAATTAAATATTCTATGTTCAAAAAGTGGGTATAATATTATTTACTGCAGCCTTATTTGTGAGGCAACATATTGAAACAGCCTAAATATCTATTTCTGGGTCATATATATATAGTTTGGCACACCTATATAATAGAACATTACGCACCTATTGAAAAAAGGCTGATCTATGTATATCAATATAAAACAGTCTCCAAGATATGGTAATACGTGAAAAAAAAGGGAGATGCAGTATGATGTTTATAGTATGCCAATATTTATAATTAAAAAGGTGGTGTGTGTGATATGTTCCTAGAATATTTCCAGGACACAAAAGAAATTGGTAACAGTAGGAGGGGAACTGGAGGAATGAACTAGTGGTGGCTTGATAAACTGGCCCTTTGGGGATGAAAAGCCCTATTTGTAGAGTTCGATCATTTCTGTGGTGTAAATACCCCCACTATGGCCGATGTCAAGTTAAAAATGGTTGAACAGTAGGTGTACAGACTACAGTGAGCTAAAACAAGCTAGTTTCAAAGCACACCATTAGGCACGGGGTGGGAAGGTGGCTTCTACAGTCTACTAAAGGCCTTCGGGTACAAATTTAATTTCTTATGCCATACATGGATTGATAACTTAAATTGTAACATTAAAATTTTAAATTTAGAAAAGAGATCACACTCAGGCTTGTATTTCCTTTAGTTCTCCTCCCCAAGTTACGAGGACTGACAATTAAGTTTGTGAATTCATCCTACAAAAGGTGCTCTATACTTCATTTCAGGATATCACTACAGTCACCTTCGAAGTACTCCCCTTTGGTAAGCTATGCACTGGTACCAGAGTCTAGTCCATCCATCAAAGCAATTTTGGAATTCTTTTTCGGAAACAGCCATCAGAGCTGTCATTGTGTTGCCCTTGACGTCTTGAATGTCATCAAAATGTCTTCCTTT
>CAUYQG010078932.1:0-13378 GCA_963574415.1 Tarsius wallacei | reverse complement strand
CTGGAGTGCAGTTGTGCAGCCATGGCTCACTGCTATCTGGAACTCCTGGGCTCAAGCAGTCCTCCCACCTCAGCCTCCCAAGTGGCTGAGACTACAGGTGCACACCACCATGTCTGGCTAATTTTTAAATTTATTTTTTGTAGAGACTGTGTCTCACTATATTGTCCAGGCTGGTCTTGAACTCCTGGGCTCAATCAATCCTCCTGCCTTGGCCTCCCAGAGTGCTGGGATTACAGGCATAAGCCACCACACCCACCCTTTGGAGGCTGTTTTGGAGGCTCACAGATGTAACTTTCTTAAAGTTATGTGATTGAGAGGAGGGAGATCTGGGTTTCAACCCAAGATCTGTGTGACTCTAGAAATGTTTCTCTTTGTAATATATTTAAACCAAGATGGAATGTGATTTTTTAATCTTCCTAGATCTAAATCTTTCTCTTATAATTAGGCTACAAGAAAAAAACAACTAAATTTTCCAAGATTCCCATATCCATACTTTTTTTTTTTTTTTTTGAGTTGGAGTCTCACTCTGTTGCCCAGACTGGAGTACAGTGGCCGCTCCCGGCCACCACAGCCTTGACCTGCTGGGCTCGGCGATCCATACTTATAACAGATAAGTGGGTCTTACCTTTTTCCCAAGTGACTCTGGATGTCCACAAACACCTTCGAAGTTCAGTCCAGCCACTTAGCTGCCCATCAATTTCAAGTAGAGAAACTCTGAATTTTCATGTTACAACTGAAAGGGCTTAGTCTTTTTGCCTCAGTATAACCATTAGAAAGCATTCAGACATTCTGCTGCAGGACAAACAGCAGCCTATCCCATCCCCCTTGGCAAATCTCCTTCAGATGCAAGACCAGGACAGCCCAACCTTTTAATACGTGGTTTAGCATAATAATCTCTAGTAAAATTTTAGGTTTCTTAGCAAGGTTGATCAAAGATCACCCTTTGGCTGGCCAAAGTCATAAGAGTTTGTGAATTGCAAATGTCTGAGTTTGTGGATTGAAAATGTCTGAGTTTGTGAATTGCAAATGTCTAACAAGTCTCTTGCAGGAATCCTCCTCCCCAAGGGCTAATCTAATCAGCCCTTTGTGACCTGTGACACAAATAAACCCCATCATGGCAGCAATCATGTGACTAACCCACCCATCTGCCTGCTGCTGTCCATCACCTGATGTCAGTACCTGCACTTGCCTGCCTCTTTGTGGTGACGAGGAGCAGGCCACCACCCAATCACCTTAATGATCATCTCCCATCAAGGGAAATGGGTAAAAGGACTCAACCACAAGCAGCCAGCGGCCATAGCCTTGCTAGACTCTGGCGTGACCATGTGCTCTTTGAGCTATGGCTGTCGCCATGCTTCCTGGCTTTGGCCCCCTCCCCCACCTTGGGGAGGTGAATCTTCTCTCTTCCTTCTCTTTCTCTCTCTAATTTACTTTTAAATAAACTTTTCTTTCTTAACCTTTTTGTGTGTTGTAATTCTTTGCAATTACTTGGATCTCTGGGTTACCCGTGTCGCGCCCTCCCTCCCCTCTCCACCTCTCCATCCACCCTCACCCTGTCCAGACCCTAACACCAACCATTTGTTTTTAGTAAGGAAGGATCAAAATTACCTGGACAACAGGAACCCAACCTAAACTTTAAGGCAGTAGTTCTCTACCTTTTTCATTGACACATTTCATTAAATAATATTTAAAAATCACATTCTAAGATATTACACCAATCTCATTAGCAAAGTCTTTAATTATCAGGAAGCTGTCAAGTTTACAGTGGCAGATGCAAGTTTTTCAAAATTCCAATTTTCACTTGAAAACTTGAATTTTATTATTGACAGCAGGCAGTCAGTTGTTTTCCTTGAAGTGGCAGACTCATTTTTCTCATTGTAAAAGAAAAAAAATTACTAAATATCCAAATCTGAATAACCATAGTCACCCTTCTGGAAAAAATGATGTTTCATGAAAAAAATAATAAGTTCAGGTTGTACTCAAACAATCAAAAAAGTGGTTTTCTTTGAGACAATGATCATATTTTGGTATGAAGCAGAAGTACTTTATGTATATTTTCTATTTACTCATTCAGAATATTAACTAGACAAGTACTCAAGGGACAAGTTTTACCAAAATTTGAAACATTTTACTGGTCCATCAAGGATCAGTGTTTTTTTGTTGGTTGGTTTCACTGCAAGTGCATTCTGTTTGGTGTCACTGCTCTGAGTGATGCTAAGGTCCCAGCAGTTTTATCCACCGTAGCTTCTGAATCATCAGTGCAAATGTCAACTCAAAGAATAAGGTGAACAATGTGTTAGTATTACTGTGAAAATAATACTAATAATGATGCTTATGAAAACTTTCAACTATGCAGACCTTCTGCCCAGAATCTTGAGAAATACTGCTTTAAATTATTACAATTGGTCAGGTACGGTGGCTCAAGCCTATAATCCCAGCACTTTGGGAGGCCGAGGTGAGAGGATTGCCTGAGCCCACGGGTTCGAGACCAACCTGGGCAACATGGTGAGACCTCATCTCCACAATAAATCAAAAAAAATTAGCCAGGCGTGGTAGCCTGCGCCTGCAGTTCTGGCTATTTTGAAGGCTGAGGCGGAAGGATCGCCTGAGCCCAGCAGGTCAAGGCTTGCAGTGGCCCAGAGTGTGTCACTGCACTCCAACCTGGGTGACAGAGTGAGACTCCAACTCAAAAAAAAAAAAAACTATTACAATTATTGGATTCATCATTTTAAAACTGTCATGTAATGTTTTGAGTACTTCTGAGACATTTTCTCAATCTTCTTATGGAAGTCTCTGCCCTGGGATCACCCTCCCCACCCCTTTCCTAACACCCTGACCACATCCCAGGCAGGTGCTGGGCAGAGCATGCCCATTCTCCACAGGTTCAGTCTGATGTCAGAGGTCAGCTGAAGCACCCGCTTTCCTTTGAGTCCCCCTAGATCCTCCCAAGGGGCATGCTCTGCATTGTCAGTATTTCCCACGGTGGAAAAGGTGCACTCAGCTGTGGCTTGGACACGGCCAGCAGGTCACTCGTCCTAGGCCATGAGACCATCGGCACCCTGATGAATCATAACAGGTTCTATTCTACTATCACTTGCAGATTTGCACTGTCATGATGTGTTTGTGTATATGTATGCCTTTCTCTACCTTTCAGGGAAAAATTCCTCATTAGAAAAATGAACAAAAATTTCACCTGGTGTGGCGGCTTATGCCTAATCCCAGCACTTTGTCAGGTGGAGGCAAGAGGATCGCTTGAGGCCAGGAGTTTGAGACCAGCCTGCACAACAAAGTGCAACCCCATCTCTACAAAAATAATTTTTTTTTCAGTTGAAGTCTCACTCTGTCGTCCAGGCTGGAGTGCAGTGGCACGCTAACGGCCACCCCAGCATCAGCTTTGGTCTCCGGCAATCCTTCCACTTCAGCCTTCCAAGTAGCTGGAACTACAGGCAAGTGCTACCACACCCGGCTAATTTTTGATTTATTGTAGAGAAGAGATCTTGCCAAGTTGTCTCGAATTCGCAGGCTCAGACAATCCCCTCACCTCGATCTCTCAAAATGCTGGGATTACAGACTTGAGCCACTGCACTCAGCCCAAAAATAAATTTTAAAATGAGCTGGGCATGATGGCACACATCTGTAGTCTCAGCTGTTTGGGAGGCTGAGGCAGGAGGATTGCTTGAGCCCAAGAGTTTGAGGCTGCAATGAGCTATGATCACACCACTGTGCTCCAGTCTGGGTGACACTAAGCCCCTGTCTCAAAAAAAAAAAAGGAAAAAAATTTAAAATGTGCAAAAATGTGCTTCTTAGGAAAAGCTGTTCTGTACTAAAGGCCAACTACAAAACAGATTGAATTTGAGAACTCGATCTCAGCAAAGCATTTCCTGAGGAGGAAGAAATACCGAGTCATTATGAGAAACTAAAGGACCAAATATCACTTCAAGTGTTCTCCCGCAGGAAAAAGGCGCCTGTAAGAAGAGTGTTTCTTTCTCTTTTTTAATGGAAAATGTGTCAACACATTAGTGGATAATATTAAATCGCAGGTAGAAGTTGTAAGTCATAAACTGTAGACATGTTGGATTTACAAGGCAGCCAAGGAGACGTCTGCATTGTCCAGGCTATGCTGGGAATAAGTGCCCAGAGTGCAGTTGCTGGAAAGTGGAGTCATTTTAATTGTGTAGAGTATTTAAGTGTATAGTAATATAAACATAGTATGGAATATTTAAGTTTATAGTAATGTTTGATTTGATAAGAAACTGCCCAACCACTCTCTAAGGCAGCTTTACCATGGTACATTCCCGCCGGCAACGTGATGCCCTCTCTCCACACTTTCCACAGCTTGTGTGTTTTTAATTTTAACCATTCTGGTACATGTATAGGGCGTTCTCCTTTCCTGGCCCTTGGAGCTGCACCCAAGGGCCATTGCACTCATGAAGGCTCCATAGACACCTAGCAGGGACTGAATTTCCCAGCGATTCTTTGTTGAAGCCCCAACTCCCAACGAGACATTGGCATTAGGAGGCACAGCCTTGAAAGAGATAACTAAGGGTAAATGAGATCCTAAGGGTAGAGTCTGAAACCACTAGGACTGGGGTCCTTACAGGAAGAAAAAGAGACCAGGGATGCATGCACAAAGAAAAGGCCATGTGAGGCCACCATGAAAAGGAAGTCCCCTGCTGGACACGGAGAGAGGCCTTAGGAGAAAACAAATTTTGGCACCCTGACCTTCGACTTCTGGCCTCCAGAACTATGGACAATTTCTATTGTTGAAGCTGTCCTTGCTGGGGCATTTTGTTGTGGTCACCCCAGCAGACTGATACAAGAGCATGACAGAGAGGGAGCAGTCCGGGATGAGTTCTTGGGGTCTTCTCTTTCTTCTTATTATTTTTTTTTTGAGTTGGAGTCTCACTCTGTCGCCCAGACTGGAGTGCAATGGCCGCTCCAGGCCACTGCAGCCTGGACCTGCTGGGCTCCAGCGATCCTTCCGCTTCAGCCTTCCAAGTAGCTGGAACTCCAGGAGTGCACTACCACGCCCGGCTAATTTTTGATTATTGTAGAGATGAGGTCTCGCCAAGTTGCCCAGGCGGGTCTCGAACCCGCGGGCTCAGGCAATCCACTCACCTCAGCCTCCCAAGGTGCAGGATTACAGGCTGAGCCACCGAGCCGGGCCTCTTTCTAACCCTAACACTGCCTGTCCCCTCCACCTCATCTGCCTCCAAGCCGTCACCATGGGCTGTCTCTTTCTAACCCTAACACTGCCTGTCCCCTCCACTTCATCTGCCTCCAAGCCGTCACCATGGCCTGTCTCCTTTGGGTACCCACTGAACTCCCTGAACACACCCTGCTCCTTCATGGATCTCTGTGGTGATGGCCTTCGATGTGTCCCTTGTGGCAGATGACCATGTAGTGAATGCCTTGTTTTCCTGGTGAAGCTTTGGCTTTTCACAGTCAATAATGCCCTTAAAGAACAAAGCCAGGGACTGGAGTTTGCTCCCACATTTGTATGTGAATTCTTCCCTTATGGTTCACACCTTCCAAAGACAGGATTTGGAAGCTTTGCTGAAGGACTAGAAGAAAGCCTCTTGGCCATGCCGGCCTGCCAGGACCAGAGTACAGACATCGGACAGCTAGAGGGATTGACCTTACTGTAGCACGGGCCACAGTAAGCGGTATCAGAGGCCATGCTGGGTGGAAGCAAGCTTGGCTCAGAGCACTCTTTGGTAGTGGAAAACTAGCTTTGTCCTCGCCCGGGAAAAAAGCCCAAATGCACATACACTTCCTGTCACATGAAAAAGGCCACATAAAAGCCCGTCTCCTCTCTGAGAAGAGCTTCTGGATGGGCATTCACACACAGCTTTACATACACATGCATCACAGGACAAGTAGCGTGACTGAGAAATCAGAATTATTCACATCCTCACATCTAAAAGAGTTCTCAGAAGAGAAATCATCTCTTCTTATGATGCCCATGGACATTTTATTTTATTTTCAGAGATAAAAGGTTGTTGCTGTATAGAAATAATCTGGGGAAAATGGTTTCCAATGTCTGTTTGTTTGTTTGAGTTGGAGTCTTACTGTGTCACCCAGACTAGAGGGCAATGGCACATTCACGGCCACCGCAGCCTCGACCTGCTGGGCCCAGGTGATCCTTCTGCTTCAGCCTTCCAAGTAGCTGGAATTACAGGCACACACCACCACACCCGGCTAATTTTTTGATTTATTGTAGAGATGAAGTCTCGCCAAGTTGCCCAGGCTGGTCTCAAACCTGTGGTCTCAGGCAATCCTCTCATCTCGGCCTCCCAAAGTGCTGGGATTATAAGCGTGAGCCACCGTGCCTGGCAAGTTTGCAATATCTTTACAAGGGTCAGAACATTTCCCAAACGCCTTCTGGTTTCTTGACAACCTAGCTTAAAGAGTTTGTATTTTTAAAAAAAAATTTTTTTTCAGTTGTATAAGTACACTCACTGTATTCATTTACTGTTTCCTTTTTTTCTTTAACTCTGTCTTTTTGTCCTCCTCCCCATTATATTTACACAGGGGCTTCCTGGCCTGTGCACACACAGAATCTCTCACACACACACACACACACACACGCTCGCATACACACACTCACACACACGTCTTCTCCCTTCACACTTCTGTGTCACATCCAAAAAACTGACAGCTTCTTTTGCGCTGCCAAGACCTTCTTAGAAGACACGCACGAGCATAACCTCAGAAATTAATCAATTAATTTAGTAGAATAGTGGTGGCTGTTATCCTATGTAATTTTCTTTAAAGGGGGCTGGACTTGAGCAAGAAAGGACACCTGTGAGCTTGACACACGTTGTAAAGATTGATGTGAAAACGCCTAGAGATTTGGCGATAGAAGATTGATGATGAGGCTGAGGACAGAAATGAATACACTTTTAGATTTCTAGGAGGAGAGCTGCCCTTCAATAAGGGATGGCTTAAGATGGAGGAATACTAAGCACAGAGTTGTTTTTCTTGGGCAGGGAGGGTGGCAGTGGTAAAGGCAAGGGAAGAGGAGAGAGAGGAGGGCAGAAGAAAGAACGACTTTATGGTAGAAACGCATTTGCAGATATTCAAAAGAGGGAAAAAAACCACAATGGTTAATACATATTATTTATTTCTATCCATCTTTGTTCCCAAAACGCATTCATGATGCGGATTTGAAAATCATCTGAAGCACAAACCCCTCACTGTGGCTGCCTCGCCAGGGTGGAGTCTTCCTGTCTGGGAGGACAAAGCTTGATTTAGAGACACAGCGAGGCCAGGCAGTGTTTAGAGGCCAAAGGGTGGCAGTCGCTTGTCAGAGAGTCTCTCTCAGGGACATGACCTTAGGCGGGGACTGTCTCCTTGATCAATGTGAAAAGCGCATAAGGGCAGCTTTCTGGGTGAGCCAGAGCCGAAAGACAGCCTTCTTTACAGTCATCCTTGAAGGATTAACTCAGAAATCCATGGCTTACAATGTGTGGAGCCGATGCGTTCTGGGTTCCTTTCTGGGGATAGCAAAGGAGAGAAGAATTTAAAACATTTGTAAGTGTTCCTTAATAGTGATGTTTATATAAATCCACAGATAAATTGCTTCTTCTTGAGATGACCAGGTAAAATGAAATTTCCAATTAAGACTGATATTCAGCTTCTTGCACTCTGTCAGGAAAGAGTCTGTGGTTTTGGGGAACTCTGAGGATCATACACTCTAGGGGAGAAAAAAGAAGCCTCTATTCAGAAAGCTTCTTTTTTTTTATGTAACTTTTAAGGAATACAAGTGCCATTTGATTATGTGGATATGTAGAATAGTGGTGAAGTCTTAGCTTTTAGTGCAGCTACCATCGAAATCATGTACATTGCATAAAGCTTCTCTCCACCCATCCCCGTTCTGCCCTCAACCCTTCTGAGTCTCCAAGTTCCATCATTCCACACGCTATGTCCATGTGTGTACATTTTTAAACTCCCTTACAGGTGAGACCGTGGTTTTTGACTTTCTGTGTTTGAGTTGTTTCGCTTAAGATAATGGCCTCCATTTCCATCCATGTTGCTATAAAATACATGACCTCATTCTTTTTTATGGTGAATAGTCTTTCATGGTGTATATATACCATATTTTCTTTATCCAAACGTGTTGATGGACACTTAGGTTGATTCCATATCTTTGCTACTGTGAATAGTGCTGCAATAAATATATGAGTGCCAGTGTCTCTTTAACATAGTGATTTATTTCCCTTTGGGTAGTCATACAGTAGTGGGAGCAAACGGTAGTTCTTTTTTTTAGTTCTCTGAGAAACCTCCATACTGCTTGCCATGGAAGCTGTGCTAGTTTACATTCCCACCAACAATGTATAAGAGTTATTTCATCCCCACAGCCTCACCATCGTCTGTTATTTTTTGTCTTTTTCATAATAGCCATTCTGACTGGTATCAGATGTGGTCTAATTTGCCTTTCTCTGACGATTAGTGATATTGAGCATTGTTTCATTTTCTTGTTGGCCATTTGCATTCTTCTTTGAAAAATGTCTACTTATGAGCTTTGCCCACTTTAATCAGACATGTCTGACCTTAAAGGACAAATGTACGCAGAGAGGAAAATCACTCAAGGCAAGTAAACTCTGGGTTCGCCTGTCCTGGGCAAAATTATGCACTTAAATCTTCAAGTAATTAAATATGCATAGCTGGTAGCCACTCAAGTCTGAGAATTAAAGGAAGAGATCTTTTGCTGTTACCAGAAGTATCCAGTCCATGAGTCACATTAACTATCACTAATAGCAAATCACTACACCTTCCAAGGAGTGGGGGGTTTCCTGCTTCACAAAGTGTCTACTCTACATTTTCATGTCAGCATTTTTATTTTGAAAAAGTATTTTGCCAAATATTCAAGTCTGAATAACTAGTTGTCCTTTCCGTAAAGAAAATGGAATCTAAGACAATCCTTTTGATTCTTTCTACTGGATGCCAGAAAATTCAACCTCCCCCCAAAGAAACCTAAAAAGTAACTGTTTCTTTTATTGATTTTTCCTCTCTATTATGGCAACAGTCATAACATTATATTATTAATAAGATGATGTTGTTTCTCATATATTGTGGTTAATATATGAATACATGTTGAAGGAATTAAATGAATGCAAGCCACTGGGGTGCTTTTCCTCTTTGGGATATTTTATTAATTTATTTTTACTATATAATTGTTCTTTCTTCTCATTCTTCTTCTTCCCTCCTTTTTTATCTCCTGCCTGCCCACCACCTTCACCACCATTGTTTTTCTATTTATTTCCATATCTAATAATACTTGAATATATTCATTTTTCTTTTTTTTTCAGTCAGAGTCTCATTCTGTCACCCAGGCAGGAGTGCAGTGGCACACACATGGCTACCACAGCCTTGACCTGCTGGGATCAGGCAATCCTTCCACCTCAGCCTTCCAAGTAGCTGGAACTACAGGCATGTGCCACCTCACCCAGCTAATTTTTTTGTTTTATTGTAGAGATGAAGTCTCACTATGTTGCCCAGGCTGGTCTCAAACCCATGGGCTCAGGCAATCCTTTCGCCTCCACTGCCCAAAATGCTGGGATTACAGGCATGAGCCACCATGCCCATGTCCTGCTTGGTTATATTCTGTTTTTGTTTTTGTTTTTTGAGTTGGAGTTTCATTCAGTCGCCCAGGCTGGAGTGCAGTGGCACACTCATAGTCACCCCGGTGGACCTGCTAGGCTCAGGCGATCCTTCTGCCTCAGCCTTCCAAGTATCCAGAACTACAGGTGCACACTATCACACCCGGCTAATTTTTTGATTTTTATTGTAGAGATGAGGTCTTGCCAAGTTGCCCAGACTGTTCTCGAACCATGGGCTCAGGCAATCTGCTCACCTCGTCTTCCCAAAGTGCTGGGATTACAGGCTTGAGCCACCATGCCCAGCCAGTTATATTCTTTTTGGGAGTTTTTGAGTTGGAACCTCATTCTTGTTGCCCAGACTGGAGTGCAGCAGCATGCTCACGGCCACCGCAGCCTCCACCTGCTGAACTTAGGCGATCCTTCGGCCTCAGCCTTCCAAGTAGCTGGAACTACAGATGCACACCACCACGTCCGGCTAGTTTTTGTGATTTATTGTAGAGACGAGGTCTCACCAAGTTGCCCAGGCTTGTCTAGAACTCGCGGACTCAGGCAATCCTCTCGTCTCAGCCTCCCAAAGTGCTGGGATTACAGGCTGAGCCACCGCGCCTGGCCAGTTACATTCTTAATATCATATACTAAGTGATACCATTGTAGAGAACATGGATTATGTTATTTTCCTCTGAAGAGTATTGAATTCTGTTCTGCATGCAGTTAAACTGCAAGCAGATCATCTTGATCTGGTGAGGCTCAACCATAGTCTTTGTTAGGACAATTCTTTTTTAATTTTGCCCTTGTTTTAGGACATAGCCCTCAGTGTGGGGACACAATCTTTACTCCTAGTAATGACTCTTTTGGGTTCCAGTGAAAAGTCCCAGATGTTAATCTAGCCAGTCTAACTCAGCAAGAATTCTAACCCCAATCTCCATCTCCCCAGCCCCACACAGAACCTGAAATACTCAGCTCTTTAGACTATGAGCAGCTGTCTTCTGTTGGGCTGTTTGGGTTGTCATTTTGCAAATGGAAAGTTCTGGAGTCAGTCAGTGATTGAAAGGGAATTTGTGTGCAGATATTGGCACTCTCCCCTCAGTGACTCCCTCCTTCCCACCTCACCAACAGAACTCTTATCTGTGTCCTGAGCCCAGTGAGACTGCTGCTTTGTGCTTGAACTCCAACCTCAAGGCCACAGTGACCGGGAAGTGCCCTTGGGGGAAAACTCAGCTCCATGTAGAGTTCATGTCCTTGGCTTCCTTTCCTTCAAGGATTGTGTCCCTAGCAATCCTGCTTTGCTGCTGTTCATTTAGAACTGTTTGTTGGTTGATTAGTACTTTATAACTAGCATTTGTAACTGTTATCCACAAAAGGGTCCAATTCAAGCCTACATCACCAGAACTGGAATCCCTACTTTTTTTTTTTTGAGTTGGAGTTGGAGTCTCACTCTGCCACCCAGGATGGAGTGCAGTGGCACGCTCACGGCCACTGCAGCCTCGACCTGCTGGGTTCAGGTGAACCTTCCACATCAGTCTTCCAAGTAGCTGGAAACACAGGTGTGCACCACCACACCCGACTAATTTTCTATTTATTTATTGTAGAGACGGTCTCACCATGTTGCCCAGGCTGGTCTAGGCAATCCTCTCACTCCTGCCTCCCAAAGTGCTGGGATTACAGGTGTGAGCTACCGCCCCCGGCTGCCTACTTTTAATGTTAAGGAACAGAGCAGAAGTCACACTTAACCCTACTTGATGCTATTTCCTTAACCTGGACAGTTAGCAGATACAGTCATGTGTGTCATAATACATTTTCAGTTAATGATAGGCCGCATGTGTGATGGTGGTCCATCATACAAAGATCATAATGGAGATAAAAAATTCCTATAATGTAGGGACATCGTAGCTGTCATAAAGTCATAGCAGAATGCATTACTCACGTGTTTGTGCTGATGCTGGTGTAGACAAGCAGACTGTGCTGCCAATCACATAAAAGTATATACAATTATGTACAGTATATAATACTTGATAATAGTAGTTTACTGTCTTTTTTTATGTGTGTGTGAGTTGGAGTCTCACTCTGTCGCCCAGACTGGAGTGCAGTGGCTGCTCCCGGCCACTGCAGCCTCGACCTGCTGGGCTCCGGTGATCCTTCCGCCTCAGCCTTCCAAGTAGCGGGAACTACAGGCGCGTGCTACCACGCCCGGCTAATTTTTTGATTTATTGTAGAGATGAGGTCTCGCCAAGTTGCCCAGGCGGGTCTCGAACCCACGGGCTCAGGCAATCCACTCACCTCAGCCTCCCAAAGGTGCAGGATTACAGGCTGAGCCACCGAGCCCGGCTAGTTTACTGTCCTTAAGAGACGACTTGTGCCATTTTGTTTCTACCCCTGGAAGATGGGCATGTGAGGACTATACAGTATAGAGGCATATGTGAATGTGAAACTGCCTTGGGCCATCAGAATTGCATGGAAACTCATGATAAACATTTTTATTAATTACTTTATTAATTTGAATGCTGAACAACATACTTAATTACAAATTGATATATAAGTTGTCAATACATAAGTAATATTTAGAAAAATATTTCGTATTTTAGGAAATCTAACAGCAGCTAACATTTTTTGAATACCTATTACCTGCCACACACTGTGTTAAATTTTCTTTTTTTTTTTTTTTTTTTAGTTGGAGTCTCTCGCCCAGACTGGAGTGCAGTGGCCGCTCCCGGCCACCGCAGCCTCGACCTGCTGGGCTCCGGCGATCCTTCTGCCTCAGCCTTCCAAGTAGCTGAAACTACATACGCGTGCTACCATACCCGGCTAATTTTTTATTTATGGTAGAGATGAGGTCTCACCAAGTTGCCCGGGGAGTTTCGAACCCGCGGGCTCAGGCAATCCACTCACCTTGGCCTCCCAAAGCGCTAGGATTACAGGCTGAGTCATCAAGCCCCACTGTGTTAAGTGTTTAATAATATGTGCTATCTTACTTTACCTTTGCTCTAACCCAGGCGTCTAACCCGCAGCCTGCAGGCCACAGGTGGCCCAGGACGACTAGTCATGAGGCCACCCAAAAGTCTTTTTTTTTTTTTTTTTTTTTTTTTGAGTTGGAGTCTCACTGTCGCCCAGACTAGAGTGCAGTGGCCGCTCCGGGCCACCGCAGCCTCGACCTGTTGGGCTCCGGCAATCCTTCCACCTCAGCCTTCCAAGTAGCTGGAACTATAGGCGCGTGCTACCACGCCCGGCTAATTTTTTTGATTTATTGTAGAGATGAGGTCTCGCCAAGTTGCCCAGGTGGGTCTCGAACCCGCGGGCTCAGGCAATCCACTCACCTTGGCTTCCCAAAGTGCTGGGATTACAGGCTGAGCCACCGAGCCCAGCCCAAAAATCTTTTAACATCATATGTTTTTTAACATCTATTTCCTTCATGACCCCATATGTAGTTCCATTTTTGAAGTTCACAATCACACCTTATTCCTGACATTACTTTTTGGCAGCACATATGTTTGTGAGTAGCTGTTTTCAGTTATGAAGCACACGAAGAGCAAAATTCAAACAAACATTTCTGAGGAGAACCTTGAGAACTCACGAAGAATTGTGACCACTTCCATCGAACCAGACATGGATAGAGTCATTTTATAAAAACAAGGTCATAGCCGGGCTCGGTGGCTTAGCCTGTAATCCCGCGCCTTTGGGAGGCTGAGGTGAGTGGATTGCCTGAGCCCGCGGGTTCGAGACCCGCCTGGGCAAGCGAGACCTCATCTCTACAATAAATCAAAAAATTAGCCGGGCGT
>CAUYQG010078931.1:0-23063 GCA_963574415.1 Tarsius wallacei | reverse complement strand
TCTTTGTATACATGGAGTTATTTCTGCCTACTTACCTCATATGTTACATGAAGATGAAGGTGTTTGATGTAATTTCTTTTAAGCTTTAAAATTCTTGGAAAAAAATCTGTGTGCCTATATTACTATTTGTGAAAAGCACACTTTTCCTTAAGTATGTCAAGCAATGATACCTACATATTTGAGATTATAAATATATATCAGTGTACAGATATAAACAGTATTGTAAATCCTGCATTGTTAGATTTATTAATTTTTTATTTTAAATATGTGGGATTCAGGATTAGGTGTACAAATGTTCATTATGCAGGTACCCTTGTTGATGAGGTGTACCCCCCCTTCTGCTGGCAGTTTCCCACTACTACCTTGCTTTTTTCCAAGTAGTTTTGTTAACCAAATTAATACCTGACATATAGGTTAGGAAAAATATCTCTGTATGAATTGCTAATGTCTAATTTAACTTAACTTTCTGAGCCAAAACTTCAAATCGCCTCACTAGGCAATTTTTCATTTCCTATCCCAACACTCAGCCTCATCTAAATGGAGACCTATTTGTATCTCTTTTTCTTTAGAAGTGAACATATATAATGAACTATGATTGATGTGTTCAATTAATTAATATATATGTGTTAGTCCCTCATTTCATTTGTTTTATTGTTTTCCTTCAAAGCCATCTACTTGAAGTTCTGCAGAGTGGTCAATTTCCTAGTTTCTTTTTCTTACCAGCAAATATCTTTTCTAATTCAGAAATGTAAATATGTTAACATACTTGCTTGCTTTTTAGCATTCTGCCATTTTTCAAACTGTGCCTGAACTCAGCCATAAATATATGCTTCAGCATATATGAATTACAGAAACCTCCCCACCACCCTAGGTCATATCCATTCCATGGTGACTTCACTACTTCTGAACTCACAGAATGACACTCACTCAGTAATTAATCATGCCTGCCTTGTGACTTCTCTGATAATGTATATTTAACATCACATAGTTATATAACTTGTCAGGGATATTCATGCCCTCGCAACCTCAATTAGATTGCAAGTTCCTTGAGGCAGATTCCACGTCTGTCCTGCAGAATGCATTGGAAACAAAGAAAATGTGTGCTGATTGATTATTTTGTTGATTGACAGTAGCCATTTAGCTATGAAAGAAGTCAAGCAGTACATATAATAGCAAGTCAAAAATAGCTATCCCAGATCAGGAATTCTTGAATATATTAGTGTAGAAGAAGTAATTGTGAGAGTTCTCAGTAAAGCTACAATATACCTTGTTCTACAAAATTAAGACAAAGTTATAAAATAACCTGTGATGGGCAGTATCCTTTATTTCTTTAACTGACTTGCTATACTTACCTTCCAAATCTTTCTATATGTAAGGAGAAGCTACTTCTTAAAATAGTGTCCAATGAAGTTAGTAGTGTGACTTCAATAATGGAATCAATGGCCGAATAAATTTAAGAAAAATGAGTATAAACAATATTAAAGTTTTCTTCTTTAATGAAAGAATCTACAGAGCTTTTAATGTTCTTGTGTTCATGGTAACAAAGGTGAGAGAAAGAACATGGTGCACCACTTATTTCAAACCTGCATAATCATAAACTTTTTGGATATCTTACAAGATGTTTTTCAAGGTGTTTGGAAACTTTGAGATAGAAATTCCACAGCACTTTGGGAGGCTGAGGCAAGAGGATTGCCTGAGTCCAGGGGTTCGAGACTAGCCAGGGCAACTTGGTGGGACCTTATCTCTACAATAAATCAAAAAATTAATTGGGTATGGTGACATGCACCTGTAGTTCCAGTTACTTGAAAGGTTAGGGTGAAGGATCGCCTGAGCCCAGCAGGTTGAGGCCGCAGTGGCCATGAGCATGCCACTGCACTCCAGCCTGGGTCAGAAAGTGAGACTCCAACTCGAAAGAAAGAAAGAAGGAAGGAAGGAAGGAAAGAAAGAAAGAAAGAAAGAAAGAAAGAAAGAAAGAAAGAAAGAAATTCAAAGCACATCTTACATAATGCATGATATTTGGAAGTGGATTATCAATTGCAATGGGGTATTTCTTATTTTCAAAGCAAAAGTCCAACACTAACTTTAATTTTTTTTATGTGTTTAACACTTGGTTTAACAGTATAGGAAATATCCTTTGATTTTTCTCTTTTCAAATGACCATTTCTCACATTGTGTTAGTGATGTTTATGTACTATGATACTATTTCTAAAATTAATCTCATTTACCACCTGGCTTTTAGGAATCGTCATTGTTTTGTTTTCTTCTTCCACTGCAGGGTGATGTCCTCTGCAGACTTTGTAAGAACATCCACCTATTTTGGCTGGAAATCTTAAAGACAGAAAATTTGTATCAAAATTCTATCCCATAGTCACGTCTACCCCATGATATAATTTGTCACTTTCCTTTCTAAGCCTCAGTTTTGTCCTCCATGCAAAATTGCATCAAGATAAAAAGTGTATACAAGTTATTAGCAAATTGTAAAATGCTTTGCACATGTAAAGTATATGCCACTTCAACAATTTATTATAATTTTAATATTTTAATGAGAAACTGGTAATAGCAGTTAAATCTGGGAAGCAAAACTGGAGGTGGTCAACAGTACAAGAAAATTTCTATGTCATACCTATCTATGCTCTTAGAAATGTATTCTTTTATTTTTTAAATGTTTTTTCCAAAATTACACAAGGAAACAATATTATCTCAAACCTAGTGCTGTAGTGATATCAGTTATTTCAAGCAACACAAACCTAAAACCATAACTTCAACAAATGTGGAATTTTCTCAAAACTAAACTATTATACAAATATAAAATAGTGTGTGCTAATGAACATTAAAACAAAATATAAATCTTCATGTTAAAAATAAACATAAGCAGAATATTTATCATTGCAGACATATTTGTATGTTAATCAGTACTTCAACTATATCTGTCTCTAACTTTGTAATTCACACAATATTCAATAATCAGATATTAAAAGAAAGGATTTAAATGTATAATTGAACTCTCCAAAACAAACAAACACAAAAATTAGATCCTTTTAAAATTCATTGTCATAATTATTTAAATTATTTATTTTAAAAATAAATTTATTTTATTTATTTAAATAAGAAAAAATACATATTATTTTAAGCTCAAAACATTTTCTTGAACAAGAGATCTTCTCTAGAACTTCAATTCAGAAGATATGTACAAGTATCCCAAATTTGATCACAAAACAGACTACAATTTTAGGAACTAGCACAGAAATTTCTCAACAGTTCTCTTTAGAATTATAATCAGAAAACAAAGCCTATATTGTAAAATACATAAAAACATATAAAGTAGATATATAGTGACCTAATAATACTATTAGGTAATAAGCATTTTATTGTTGCTTTTCTGTATAAGTAGCATTTTAAAAAATCCATGTCATACGTCATATAAAAATTTAAGCACGTTACGTATATTTTACCACAACAAAAATAAGAAACCAAAAAAAAAAAAAAATTTAAGCACTTTGTATATACTCTTGTACAAACTAAAGGCAGAGAGTCTAATCTCAGAATCTGATCAACTCAATCCTAAAGTATCATAGCAATAAACTCTTTGTTTAATATTCACTCTCAGCATGACTTCATCATTTCTATTTCCTTTTAAAGTGAAAAGAGACATTTTGCCAGTGATGATGCTGGACTTATAATTAGGACCCAGATCAAACGTGATATTATGAACAATGGCAAAGGAACTACACTTTTTATTTGAATCAATGGTATGCCATTTAAGAGATTTAAGAAAGCTTTATATAATCAAACATGGGTTTTACAAAGATAATCTAGCAGTGGGGTGGGGAACGGATTATAGAAGGGCAGACTGAGTCAGGAAGATGAACTTGGATACATTTGATGCACTTCCAGACAGTATAGTTTGGGAAGAAAGAAGGGAGAGATTTCAAGGAAGAGAATCAGTAAAGCTTGTTATGGAACTGTTAATTACAGGGAAAAGGGAACTAAAGAAGTAAGTCAAAGATGTTTCCTCTGCTTGGGCAATTGACTATATGAATAGTATCATCCATTGCAAGGTAATTAAAAGAAAAAAGTGCAAATCTTCCTCTATCATCTTGAAAAACTTATGAATTGAAAGTATAGTCTATGATATAACATCCCTGAAATTACCATCCTTCATATTATAATATGCATCTGATTATCTCATATCATGTAAATTATATACAAAAGAGCACTTAAAATAATTTTTAAAAAAGAAAATTTTCTGTAATAACATTAGTAGGTCTTATACAATGAAATAAAACTGCATTTGAGATTACCATAAAATTCATTTTTTTTTTGCCTTTGTCGAGTTCACAGTTGCCTAGATGCTAATATATCACCATTCTCCATTTTCTTTTTGTGTCTCAATTTGTATAGATTTAATATACATCTGCCAATTTCAGTTCTTTTCTCTGCAGTATCCAAGCTACTTTTAATCTTATTCAATGTATTTTACACATATAATATTGAATATTTTAGTGTCTAGAAGTCTCATTAGCTTCTACTTTATAATTTCTACTCATCTCATTCTGTTCATCTTTTACTTTATATGCATAAACATATCTAACTACATATATATATTCCATTTATGTGTAACTATAGCTAGCTCATATTTTCTCTGCTTCATCACTTAATAAAGGAAAAACTGGACAGTTCAAATATTATATTGTTGATAGCTGTATTTTGTTGCCTTCTCATATATCAGTACACTGTATTCTCATTGTCAGTTAAATTACTTGCAGAACAACGGGGGATCCCTTTGAAACTTGTTTTATGTTATTTTGGAGCAGATCTCTTAGAACTGCTACAGGAGCTATGAACCTCACTGTCAGTTTAAACCAGCAACCTAGGATTCTTGTCCCACGACCAAGAAGAGTAAGGAAAGTGGACACCAAAAGGATGAGTGAAAGGAGCTTATTAATCAACAAAACTCTATAAAAAAGAGAGGGGGCCTGAAATGGGTTATCCGGTGCTAGGCATTTTTTTTTTTGTAGTTTTTATCTTATCTTTTCTGAGGTGTTTCTCTCATTTACATCTCATCCACCCCTTGCTTCCTGAAACCCAATCCTTATTGTGCACTTGAGTCCTTGACCAAAGTTACTCCATTTTGAATATTGCCCATAAGTACCACAGAAAAGTCCACTGGGGGGAGGGGAGTGGTGGTAAACCACAATGCAAATTCTATGTCAATGATATTATAATAAGCTAAAGTCAAGTTAGGACATTTAGTTAAGCTACTGTGCCTGCATTTAAGCAGCAAAAAGTCCCTTTTAGCAGTACCTCCTGGGTTGACAGGATATTCTTAACCTTACTAACCACATTTTCAGCCAACAATTATATAATAGGGATGGTGCAGGGGATGTTCCTGCAGGTGTTAAATATCCTCCAGACCCTCCCTCTTTGTCTGCCTAATCAGCTTCTGACTATCTCCTCTCTCACGGCCTCCACTCTAAGGTGAGTTTGGTTCTGGTCAAAAGCTATGCTCTTCTGTGACTTTTCCTGAAAGGTTTGAATGTTCAACAAAATCTTCCTCTTGTGGCGGTTTTTAACTTAAATTATTCTGTATCTCAGTGAACTGTGAGAATGTATTAATTTACAACTCCCCAGGTACCCTTTTCCTAGCCCTGAAGAGTTGTGCCCAACAGATGCAAGGGAACTCCTGTGAAGGTTTATGACAATTTTTTTCCTCTTCATAGCTCCCTTCTCTTTGGTGCTCTAATCTCAAGTTTCAGCTGCTTTGAGTTCATCAACTCCAACTTCTGTTTACTCAGTGTGGTAACTTGCTGTTTTTTGCTTGGTTTACCTATTCCTGTACTGTGTCCAGAAAGTTTTGTGTTTTTTTTTCTCTCTTCTCAGGGCCCAAATTCTTAGCATGTTGATCAATGTTTGTGAACAGTTGCTTCATACATTTTATCCACTTTTACATTTGCATTATGAGACATCAAGTCTAGTTCCAGTTACTTCATCATAGCTGGAAATGCCACACTTTATATAACACTTTTTTGATTTGGGAATATAATATGACTCTCTGATTATTATATTGCTCATTGATAAATATAAATCTTTCAGATGTCACCATGTGTTCACCAAAAACTTTTTCACTTTCCTCCTTCTGTTCTTGCAATAAAAAGGGACCATGTGACCAACTTCTATCCAATAGATTATGGATAGAAATTATGATGACCACTTTCAGGCAGGTCCCACTGAATACAGCCCCACAGTCCTCTACCCATTTCCTGTCCCTGTTCATTGAATTAATGCAGAATACTCCAAGGACTTGTCGGATGAACTCACAAGGTGGAAAGCTGTTGAAGAAACTCACATTGGGTGAGTGCACAGAGCTGTGTAAGTCTCTGAAATCTTAGGATTTCAACATTATGTTTACTTGACATAATAAGTGAACAATAATACCTATATAATACATTATTTTCTTGCCAGTGCAATTAAATAAAATTAGGAAACATATTAAAAAGATATAGTCAGTAAGTGCCTATTAAAGACATCTCTTGTTATTACTATGAGTCTTACTAATACTGTTATAAATCTTACTATTTTTATTAATATCACTATAGGTATTTTAAATAAACCTTAACAGGCTAGATAATATTTCATAGATTAAATGGAAAAATATGCATAATGATATAGTCCTCCACTTATGTGTATATATATGTAATTTTAAAGATCTTATCCAATAAATTTTTCTGCTACTATTGATAGGTAAATTTATTAAGTAAATGGATATTTATTAAAAATAGGAGCTTTTAAGCCTGGCATAGATCATCAAAACTACCATACCCTTTGCTATGCCTTATCAAAGTATATTCTGCCATTGGAGACTGGGGCCTAAATGGCCTCTCAGACTTTAGTATGTGTATTCAGCATTAGCAGAAAAATCATACAGATACCAAAAGCTGAGAATTCCATGCTATTGAAGAAACTGCTGAAAGTAACCATGAATCACCTATGATGGTCGGTGAGCACAAAAGAATAATTATTTCTTTTCCTATCTCCAGGCATTCTCCTTGAGGTATTCTTTCTAGTATTAGCAATTAAGGAAAGTTTAGAATGTCACTTGATTTCTCCATCTCAGTACTGCACTTGCGTGATTAAGCATCCATAAGAGTTAGTAATGATCTGAGGTTTCTCTTAATAACAGCTGTGTTTAAGTTAAATCAGGGTGAAGTAGGTGTTTGTGAAGGTGGCAGTAACCTTAACATTCAGATAAAACAGGTTGCCTGGTCTCTTATGCAAGGTGCAGGCTGCCATTGCACAGTGTGGTATGTTAGCAGGTCCTGTCTGATTCACAGCTGTTTTTTCAACAAATGAACAGGTTGAACATACTGTAAATGCCCCGCTGAAAAAAGATTACCCACTGTTTGTAATACAGTAACAATCGTGCATTTACAAGTCACATTATCCGAGTAATTAGTGACTAGTAATGTTTTCAATTTTAGCACTTCATTTATTACTGGTTTCAGATGTTTATTTAGGCAAAAATGAAAAATTTTTACAAAGTATTTGTTTTTGTCTCAGAAAAATCTATTTGTGTTAATGAGCTCAGATCGCAAGTTTTTATTCTTTATACCATAGGGGAAAAATAACATTTTCCTATTGACTAAAGAGATAGTTTTCCAACTTTAATGATCCCTAGCAAATACCTGGAAAACTGGTATGTCTCTGAGGAGACACTTAAATAGAAACATGTGAAGATCAGGAAATTTGGAGTACTTGTGTATGTAACTCTTTATTTCATAAGGTGCTTATAATGTACATGTAAAAATAATGATGTACTAAATACAATTCATGTCTTTAAATTAATATAGAACATTAAAATATATTTATCATATGTGTTATATATATGTATGTATGAACATAACAGTAAAATATATAAGAATATTATAACGGGTCTAATTTTAAAGGTTTAACAAAATAATCTAATCAAAAAGTGATCTGCAATTCTCCTGTCTCTCCTTCTCCCTCTCACCTCTCCCCTCCCCCTTTTGTTTTCTCTAAAACTCTAGAATCTGAGCAAATCAATTGCCTGACAGCTAGAAGATTAGGCAGGGTTAGTCTTCTCCACCACACTATTATGTCTCTCTTCTTGAGTTAAGAATCTTTCATTCTGGTAAATCTTCATTGTCTAACAAAGATTTAAAAGCTTCCTACCATGTTCAGGAACTCTCCTAGGTACTAAGACAATGGTAAAGAAAAACAGGCAGAGCCCTTCTCTCCTGGAAGTTGCGACCAGGGGAAGAGACATGTGTTTCCAGAATGTAAAATTGCCTAAGTGCTATAAGGGGCTGGTATGTGGTCACGTGAGATTATAGAATAGGCAAATTTGCCTGGATAAGAGCAGATAGGAAACACTTTCTTCAGAATTGAAAGATTTCTTGACAATATACATAAAATAATTAATTAGATAAAGAATAAAACAAATGTTTTCTAAGCACAGGGAACATACATATGTGGTTTAATTTATTGAGTTGGACATTAATATCCTTCACATGGATTGAAAGCTTTCTACAAAAATCAGCACCTATATTTTTCTCATTTTTATAGCACTTAAATAAACCTAAACAGAGAAAGCAAAATGAAAACTAAATCTCAATTCTGCTAGAAAGTATCTATATTATTTGAAAGTCAATACTGTTTTACAGATGAAGTTAAATTTGGGGTGGTAGTGTTTCCTCTGACAATAATTATCATTTTCATTCTTTTTTTTTCCTCAATATTTTTTATTGTGATATTATGGGGTAGAGGTAAGGGTTAGGTACACAAATATGTCTCGTTCAGGCACCGTTGTTGATAAGAAGTGTGCCCCCATCCCCAGACAGGTATTTACTGCCATTAATCCCTTCCCCTAACCCTCCCAACCCCCCCCCCATAGTTTCCCACCACTGTCAGTCATTTTCTTGTGGCAATACGTTGGATGATCAAGGTCTACTATATGAGTGAGAACATGTGATACTCAGTTCTTTGTTTAATTCTGTTTTTCAGGGAGAGTGGGGTTGCTTTTGCTTCACTTGTGCAATCTCCTGTTCTTCCTTATGAGAGTCCTCTGGCTGCATCCACCTGTCAGTGTATGAGCCCACTGGAGCCTATTTTCCACCGTCTTACAAACTTTCTGTGCAGCAGAATGTAGGTTTGGTACCTGGAACAAAAGGAGGGACAAAAGAACGAAGTAATGGAGGAAGGGGGCATCAGTAGGAAGTTAGAAAGAGAGAAGAGTGAGAGGGAGGACAGCCATACATACTAAGAGGTGAAAGAGAGACACAAGGCCAGAGATAAGTGAGTAAAGACGATTCCCTAAAGAGTACTTGTAGCTATACAAAGGCAGAACAAAAATTAAAATAAAAAATAAAAAATCATGTCTTTTGATGCGTTTTGCCTAACACAAACAGATAGTGTAAGTCAGTAAGCTAAGAGAAGTGAGCAAAACAAACAATCAAAGGGATAAAATCAAAAGTCAAAGTAAAAAACCAGACTAGCTCTGGGGTCTTTCCTGAGTGTCTAAAATCTGTTCATCTCTGCTCTTTAGCCTCTCCCCTTATTTTCAATGTGGAGAGCTCCATTTACTGAGGCTTGGGTTTCTTCTTCTGAGCTGTAATCTGAGACAGCTGTTGCTTAGTTCCCAGGGGAGTAGCTTTGTCTTCTGTTTAGTGATGTTTCCTTGGGAACTGAGGTGGAGCCTGGTGGGCAGGGCAACGCAAGTCTCTGCCTGGAGAATGGCCGAAGTGATAGTTTCACTTTCCCAGATCCTTTTTCTCCACTCTTTGAGTCTGAGGCCCTGGGGATCAGCCACATCGCTGGCGCTCTATCAGGGGTTAGAGTTCTGGAATTCAGAGCTCCAAAGTTCCCAAGCTCTGGCAAAAGTGGCCCTGGACTGTTCCCAGCGTATTTCAGTCAGAAATGGAATCAGCTTCTCTGAGGGGCAGGTGGCCAGAGCCTCCCCTGGTGATGTGGGGCTCGGTCTGGGTATGCTGTAACCAGGGAGGGAGCTGAGACCCAAGATTTCCTACCAGCAGGGGAGCAACCAGGGACGCAATAGCTGGCCCTGCGTGGGACCGAGGGTCCCTGGGCTTCAGACTGATGCATCTGGCTGTGGATGAGTGGGTGAGGGAAGGGAAGCAAGAGTTTTTTGGGGAACTCACATTTGGAGAATCTCACAGTTCTGCCTGTGTCGTCGCCATCTTGGCCCCAGCCTGTTTTGTGAATTTAATATAGTCTAAATGTGTAGTATGTACAAAGTCTACAATAATGTACAATACTGTCCTAGGCCTTCACATTCACTTATCATTCACTCACTTACCCAGTGCAACTTTCAATCCTACAAGCTCCATTCATGATAAGTGTCCCATATAGGTGATATAGGTGACCACTTTTTATCTTTTATACAGAATTTTTATTGTATTTTTATATGTTTGGATACACATATACTTACCATTGTGTTACAATGGTCTACAGTATTCAATAGAGTAACAATGCTCTACTAGTTTTTAATGAGTAGCAATGAACTATGACAAGCAGTCTAGGTGTGTAGTAGACTATACTATCTAGGTTTCTGTAAGAACATTCTATGATGTTTGCAAAATTGACTAATGTGCCTAAGACACATTTATCTAACATATCATGTTCATTAAGTGACACTTAATGTATTGATTGCAAACTAGATACTATTTATAACTTAGAAAATTAGTTGTAAATATATAAGTTCGTACATTTGAATATATATTATAGTTTGTATCAGTGGTACCTTTAGGTATTTAATACTATAAATCAATTTTATACGTTTTTAAAATGTTGGTATAAATATATAAGGTATATGGGAAATTTTGTTACGTGTATATAATGCATAGTGATCAAAGCAGGGTATTTATGGCAGTCATCACCAGAGAACAATATATTTTTGTTAAATATAGTCAACCTACTTTGCCATCAAACGTTCAATTATTTCCTTCTGTCTTACTGTATGTGTGTATCTTTTAACCCACTTCTTTTTATTCTTTATTCTCCCCCTCACTCACTCTTCCCCAATCTGTTTCTATTTTTTACTCTCTACCTCAAAGTGTTTTTTTTTTTTTTTTTTTAACCTTGGCATATAAGTGAGAACATGTAATACTTGACTTTTTTGTGACTGGCTCTATGCAACATTATAGACATTTTTTTAATGCATATAAGCAAGGGTTTTATTGATTTTGTAGATTGCATAGTTATTCTCAGATTAATTTTTTACTGAAATAAAAGCGTGTTTGGACTACATGAAAATATATATTTATTTAAATTCATAATATTCTGACAAGGGTACCTGCATGATCAATGTTTATATACCTAACCCTGAAATGTACCCCACATCTTTATAATAAAAATAAAAAATAAAATATTCTGAAAATAGTTCTTTTTATTTGCCTAAATTATCTTAGAAATGTTTAGACTTAAAGGAATTAGTGTATTACAGTTGCAATGTAGATTAAATTATTTATTTAAGAGAGAATAAAATATTTTAAAATTGTATTTTAGATTGTATTGGATTTTTAAAAGAAAAAGGAAAAACAAAGGATTAAAACATCATTATATTAATCCAAGCACCTTAAAACAATCATGGGAGTTTTCAACATCTAAATGATTTGAAATTTTGGTAGTCTTCCCTTTCTGTACATTTTCAAAGCAACTGTAGATTTTGTACCATTTACATGTGTTGTTAACCTTATTATCACCTGATGTTAAGAATGTCATTTAAAAACTGATATTACAGATTAAGCTACTTTTTAGTAATAACAATTAATTATCATTGAAATAGAGAAATAGATTTTGCATTAGCTGAAAAATTTTTCCCAGAAATTTATCTATTGTGGCTTTTCTGTTGAATAGCTGCTTATCTGTTATCTTAGTGTTTTCTAAGTTAAAAAAATAAAAAATATATATTTTTCAATAACTTTCAGTTGATGATTAATAAACAATTGATTTTTTTACCTAGTGAAGAATTAAATATCTTTGTAAAACAAACAAAATTTCTTCCAGTCCTATTAATGAGATTAAGTAATTAATTTTATGTTTATATTTTAGAAAACTTATTTATATGACATCATCTAAGAAAGCATTTTACAAATTTCAAATATTTAATTTATATTTATATACTCACTCTTAATTTAAAATGCATAAAAATAATTCAAAATGCAAGAAAATCTGAAAATTATCTCAAACCCAAATAAAGGAAAATAGTATAATAATCATGTTTCAATAAATTAGATTTTATTTTAATTAAATTGAAATAATGTTATACATCATGAATGCTTCATATATCAGTTGTGTATAGTTAAAAGCTGAAAGTTTGCTTATCTAGTAATTCGCTTGGCAAATAGCAGGTAACAGAAATGCAATAAGTATTCTTAATAATTTTAAGCAAGTATGCTAGATATGTGATCAACACAACGACAAAAAAATCAGGATGGATGAGATAGACCTTGCTTTCATAACACTTCATGAGCTCTAGTAACAAAATCATATAAAAGTGGAGTTATATTTTAAAAGATATAACATAAAAGATAATATCTCAATAAAACTTATTTTAAGATTTTTTTGTTGAAATAGCAATCTGATCATATTGTATTAGAACTTATTTTACAAATTTGATCAACATTACATTTTATAAAAATTCAATGTAAATACAGAACGAAGGAAAATAACGAATAATTTTCTGGATAGTCTTGGATAAATCATGTATACTTTCTCTTATGACGCTCACAGTCTCTTGGTGGATACAAAAAAATGCATGATCATTTTAGTTACATAAATATGGTGTGAGATGAGTTAAAGAAAATGACGGAGATGCTACAAATAAGGGAAAAATAAAGTTTCACTCGCTATAGTTTCCTTCTCATATCAAAAAAACACTGAAATTCGTGATTTTTCACTTCAGCCTTTGAGATAGCAGTACATTAGAAAAGCAGAGAGCAATACATATGTTTCTGCCTCAACAACAAAATAAGTCTATAAACAAAGACTTTTTCTTCTAGAGTTTAGGCTATGGGAGGATGGAAAGGAAGTGCAATCACTATTACTTTTTTTTTAATCATTTGGCATTAGTAATTAACATTTGTTTGACTTTCTTAGGTAGTATGATCAGATAATGGTGAAAGAGATAAATGGTACTTATTCTCAGGGCTTTTAGATTACTCCAATAATATTCACAATGGAAATTGCATTTAAACTCTAGCTATTGGACCAAGAGAAGTAGCATTTTGTGAACTCTGAGAGAAACAAAAAAGTAAATGGGATCAAATAAATGCTTAACCAGAGATATCTCTTTTAGTAAATAGATATTTCTTGTTAATGGGGTCTAAAGTAGAAAAGAAACTCATATTCTTGTCCTATTATTATTCCACAATGTCCTTTTCTTTACCGTATCTGTTTCTAACCTTAAACTATAAATTCTCAAGGTCATCTACTCCCTGTAAGCCCTTTGTTTTATAAGAAAACTGTGTCTGGAAGTTTAAATTATATGCCCAAAGCAACTGCAGTTTTACAGCTGCAAACTTATTTACAATGATGTATTTATCACTATTAATACCATTTGTTATTGTATATTAGATTTATAAATTATATTCACAAGCACAACGTTGTTTATATTATGTTTATTCAAATATCCTAATAAATGCTTTTTTCAACTGTGGAGAAAATATATGCCCATAAATGTAACAGTAAATGTTGTATATCTTTGATTGATTGAATTTTATCTCTTTCTAGTCAGGTATATAGTTAACACAGAATTTATTGATTCAAATCAAATTTCTATATCCTAAAACTAATTCATATCTGTAGCTCACTGTCAATCCTCTGTGTTTAGAATTGGACAATCAAATTTGCTACATTTGACATTAAGTAAAATGATTTTATTTTTATTTGTGTGCATGACCTCATGTTATATACTCAATCATAAATGATTGAATTTAGTGACAATTTAAGGATGGATAGTTTTGATATTCTCTCTCAGCAATTTAATAAACATACATGAACTCTGATTTTTTAATACCTTGAAACATTTTTTATTGCTATTATATTTTATTTTTTAAATTTATTTTAGGGTGTTTTGGGGTGCATGTGAGGATTTGCTACATAAGTGAATTGAGGGAAGGGAAAGTTTGGGCTTGTAGAGAGATCCCCCACACTGTAGTGGACATAATACCTTTGCACAATATGTTTTTCTAAATTTTCAATTTTAACTTGTTTATATTATACAATTTTGGTTCATATAATAGATATATGTGTGCAAACACACATATTCAAGGGGAGAGAGGAAGAAAGGAAGAGGAAGAGAAATAGTTGCTAGAACTTGGATTTCTCAACAGGACAGTATGCTCTTGTAAGGAGGTTTGCCATATATTGGAAGAGTTAGACCTTACATGATTAATTTTGTAAATCTGTATAATTTAAATAGTTACTTCCTAAATGATATTTACAGGGTATTTCGAGGAGCATGAAAAAAGGAGTTTCTCCCACCTCAGTCATAAGAGCCTTTTCTGGAAAAATAATATTCAAGTTAAAAATAGATGTGTGATTGATTGATAACTAAAGATGGTAAAAAAAAAAAAAAAAAAAGAAAAAAAAGAAAGAAAAGTGAATCAGATGAAAAAAAAAATAAACCTAATCCAGAAGGAGTTGAACTTGTTCCAGAAATTAAATAAGGGCTTGTGTACTTGAGGAGAGTATGTGATACTCTCTACACACTACAGGTATGAAATGTGAATAGTTAAGTTGTAATCCAGTGATTGTCTTATAGTATAGGAGTAACAGAATCATGTTTATGATCTTTAATTCATTCAGACTTCTTTTAAGAAAAAAAATCACACTAGCATGAAACAAAAAGCAGGGCAGGTAGTTGAGGTAATAGGTTAATGCAGATGTCCATGTGAGGTATAATGGTGCTAAGATCCAGGAGAAACAAACAAAGATACTAAATATGTTTAGGAAGGAACATCAGCAAGAAATACTATCTAAAAGTTGAATATTGTGAAAATAAATAGTGTAGACTTTAGAGTAAGAGTGTTTGGACTTGAATCTAATCTCTGTTTACCAAAGCTTTCTAGAACTTGGTGTCTTTCAAACAAGTTGCTAGTACATAAAGCCATTGTAGTAATTAAGTGTGATAACTCATGACAATATCTAATGCCAGTGTCTGGCATCCCAATAAAAAGCACTACTTAAAAATGAAATAAAAGAATTTCCTTAACTTGATAATTAGTATTATTATCAATGTACTTCAGATCTTTCTTAAATTTAAACAGAAGTATTCTCTTTACAGGGATGACCTACCTCTCTGCTTGTTTGCAACATTTTGGCAGTTTTTTAATCTTGGGCTAAAGAGTACATCTTTGATTTTTAACATAAGTCATTACTTTCTATGCAGAGCCTGCAGAATTCTGTTCAAGCAATGTATATAAATTAAGAGAAAATGTGACAATACTGAAATATTATAAAATATTCTTAAAAATTCAAAATGTTTAAATTCATATACAAAAACATAGGAAAATATAATTTAATATAGCAATTAATTTTATAGCTTCATGACTTTACCTAAAAATGCATAAATACACAAAATATTTTTAAGAAAATCATTTTTATTACAGATATAATAAAATAAATGTAATAAAATCTTTTATATTGATATATAAAAGTGTCAGAATCATAAAGGTGTTAGCCATTGCTATACATAAAATGTAAAGCTAATCAAAATTGCACATTTTTAAACAATATTTTAAACAATTTGATGACACCTATATGTACCTTTGTACACATATATGGCAAGAAATAAAATTATTGAATATTTATAAAGTTTAAGAAAGGTAACAATTTCCTATAAAATTGTAGCATTTATGCCAGTGATTTTAATTGATTATGTGATTAAAAATAAAAGTGTATACTATGTTACACTATGTACAAAAATACATTTCTGTTAAATATTAGACCCAAATTTGATGTGTAAATGTTCAAATCATTTAGAAGAAAACATAGGTGATTCCTTGTTGACCAAGAGGGCCTTATCATTTCTGTCAATTTGACTAAACTTGAGATAGGTTCCTTTATGACTCTAGACATTGTTTTTTAGAATGAATATAATTCTAATTTTTTTCTCTGCCCCTTTGAGATATCCTTAAAGTTTTTAAAAGCTTTTTGACAGTTTTACGCTCAAGAATGTGCTTTTTAAGAACCTAGGAGCCACTTCTTTGAAATCTAATGAAGGACTATAGTGGTCTTCTCTCCAAGTCTTTTTGTGAGAGCAGAGGTCTAACTTGCTTGTGAGAGTTTATTCTAAGTAGTATAACTAATTCCTGTATGAAGATATGAGAACATTTTTTCTTCCATTTAAACAAAGTCATTTAGCAAAAAGAGATAACCTGCAACTTCCTCTCACTTTATTTTACTTTACTTTTTTTTTTTTTTTTGAGTTGGAGTCTCACTCAGTCGCTCAGACTGGAATGCAGTGGCCGCTCCCGGCCACCACAGCCTCAACCTGCTGGGCTCCGGCGATCCTTCCGCCTCAGCCTTCCGAGTAGCTGAAATTACAGGCGTGCGTTACCACGCCCGGCTAATTTTTTGATCTATTGTAGAGATGAGTTCTCCCTTGCCCAGGCGGGTCTCGAACCCCTGGGCTCAGGCAATCCACTCACCTCAGCTTTCCAAGGCGTGGGATTACAGGCTGAGCCACCGAGCCCGGCTTTACTTTACTTTTCATTTTTAAAATAATATGTTATATTTTATAATATTAATACGTCATATGGTATATTTTCTATTGAGTGTATATATATGTGTGTGTGTGTGTGTGTGAGTGTGTGTGTGTGTGTGTGTGTGTGTGTGTATGTATGAAGGGGGGACAAAAAAGTACTGAAATTATCCTTTGGAGGGCAGGCCCCTTGTGGTACAGGCTTCCTCTGGTAGGCAAGTGTTCTAGGAACCCATTAGTATCAGTGTACCAGCTTGCATTGCTGTGATTTGGCTGTGTTCATGTGAAGGGGACACCCCAAAAAATGGAATTTATCTATAAAAAATAATGTATTTTTTTATATTTAAACTTCAGTCATCTTCAAAGTACTTTCCATTTGATGCAATAAATCTATCAAGATGCTTTTTCCACGGCTCAAAACAGTTTTTGAACACATCAATTTTGATGTCTTTTGATGCTTCTGTCATTTTTTGTTTCACCTCTTCCACATTGCCAAAATGTTTCCCTTTGAGGACTTTTTTTCATCCAGGGAAACAAAATTTGTCACTCAGGGTGAGATTGGGTGAATAGGGAGGGTGGGTCATGGAGGTCATGCTGTTTTTGGTAAGACAAAACAAAACAAAGCAAAAACTGCTGAACACAGCGTGATGTGGGCAGGTGAGCTCATAAATCACCCAACATGAAATGGACAAATGTGTTGAAAAAAATCTCCAAAAAAAATTCACTGTAGCTGAATGCAGAACACAGTCTCTCCCAACAATACTAGCTGGTACATTGATGTAGATGGGTTTCTAGAACATTTACCTAGTAGGTGAAGACTGTACTACAGAAGGCCCACCCTCCAAAATATAATTCTGTGTTTTTAGGTGGTCTCCCTCTCATATATTACAGGTGAAACCATTTGCATGGGATGGAAATATATATTTGCAACATATTAGCAAATTTTTAATGTCCAGAATATAAAGAGAACTACCAGAGTTCAATAACTGAAAAGGAACACAATTTAATTAGAAAAACAAAACAAAAAATCAAATAAAGGATATGGAAAAGTATTTATGCAAAGGAGACTTGACATTAAATATATTAACAAATATTCAGTCTTTTAATAAAGAAATTAAAACTTCCCTGAGGTAAAATTCAATACCATACATATTGACAATTTTCTTGTAGCATGGTTAATTCTTATTTTAGTATGCAATTTGGTAATACCATAAAAAAGTATAAGTGCATGAGAACTGCAGTCTGATGGTTTCAGTTTAGGTGGGTTTACCTTAGAGAAACTCAAATACAGGAATACAGATAACTGTACCACATTAATCACCCCAGGATAGAAAAAAATCTATATGTTTCTCAGTAGAAGTGTGCGTTACAAATACGATACAGTATTATACAAGTAAAATGAATGTACAGATTCTGTAGGTGTAAAGGTAAATAAAATGTTCAGCAATGTTTTTAATAAAAGAAGTAATTTGTTTCATAATCGTATGGTTTGATATTATTGAAAATGTTTAAATCATAGAAAACAATATTTTATATTATTTTGAGTATGTTTTTGTAAAAACACAGATATACTCATTTATAATTGCAACTTCAGAATAGTAGTTATATTATGGACAGAAAGATGGAGAAGTAATAGGATATTTTGAGAATATGCTTTAATTGTAATTTATTTCAATTTAAAAATGTGAACATGGCAAAATATTTATCCATTAAAAGACACACAGTTTCAATGGTCTGCTTATTTAGAGATTTATAATCTCACAGGCATATAAATATACTTTCATATTTCATGGGAATTTCAGATTCTTTGTATAAATCCTCATCTTATTTAATAATAATAAATCTATAACTATAGCATTTCCCCCAAAGAGTAATTATAGCATTAATAGAGAAACATGCAAATGAGAGACCCAAATAAATTTCATAATTAAAAGTCATGTGGCACAGAAATGCTTCCAAGTGAGACTAAAAAAATAGAAATTGGAAGGGGGAAAAGAAGGTATTGTCACTGAGACCAATGGAAAAGATTATTTGCAGATATGGATGTTGTCAATTTTTTTTAGAGGTAATGAGATTTCAAGTGTATGAGAACTGAGAGATATAATTAAATTCAACAATATGCAGGTAATTGGTAATGTTAGAAATAATCTTTTCAGAATCTTGTTGTGCAAGGCTGCCTACACATGGAACATTAAAAAGTGATGTAAAGAATGGGTGATAAGACAAAACTTTTCTGAAGACACTTGACTATACTTATTCAATTAAAAACTTTGGGTATGGGGCCCAACAGTCTGTGTATTTTAGACTCTCCAAGTGTTTCTGAAGCATGTTAATATTTAAAAAGCTCTATTTTAAAAATATGGGTAACATGAAATTTTGAGACAATATCTAGAAATGGGTAAATCTTTAAAGGGAATAACTGATAAACTGTTCCTTGAGAAGTTATGTTAATTGCAAGTAATGAGATCCAGAATATGTTCCTGAGTTAAGGTGTTTTAAAAAAGGAAGTCAACAGTGGTAAAAAGATAAAGTAAATCATATGCAGCTGCACTTGATGGGACATAACCATAGGTACCGAAATAATGTATACCACTGGAAGTTGGCACAATGAGGAGCAAGGTGTTTAGTAGGCTATACCATCTAGGTTCATGTAAGTACTCTTTATGATGTTTGCACAAGGATGAAATTGCCTAAAGATTTACTTCTCAAAATTTATCCACATTGTTAAATGGTACATGACTGTATACCCAGAAGTGAAATTTCCGGATGATGTGGTATTCTATCTTTAATTTTTTGAGGAATCTCCATACCATTTTCCATAACTGCTACATTATATAACATTGTACACACATAATGGACTATTATCTAACTTTAAAAAAGAAGAAAATTTTGCCATTGGTGATATTATGAATGAACCTGGAAAATAGAGTGCTAAGTGAAATAAGCTAATCTCGAGCAAATGCTGCATAACGTCACTCATATTAGATATCTAAAGTAATCAAACTTGTAGAAATAGAAAGTAGGATGGTGGTTGTCAGAAACTGGGGGTGGGGTGGGGAAAATGGGAAGTTATAATTCAGTGGCTATACAATTTTAGTTGTGCTAAATGAATACATTCTAGAGATCTGCTGTAAAACATTGTGTCTATATTAACAGTACAGTACTGTGTACTTTAGAATTTGTTAAGAGAGTAGATTGCATGTTAAGTGTTTCTTTCACAAAATAAAGCAAATAAAAATAAACAAACCAAAAGAATCAAAAGGAAATAAGTAAGGAAACTTCTGGGAGGTATGTCGTGGATGTTTGCATATGTCCAAACACATTAATGGTACACATTAAATGTACTTTAAAGGGTTAGGAATGGATATCATTTAAAATTATTTGTATTAGTTTTCTATTGTTACTGCAACAAATTTCCAGAAACAATGTGACTTAAGATAAATGCATCATCTTACACTTCTGGAGGGCAGAAGTCCAAAATGAGTTCTATTAAACTAAAATTAAGGGGTCAACAGAGCTATATTCCGTCTAGAGTCTCCAAAGGAAGGTATTTTCCCCTTGCCTTCCAGCTTCGAGAATAAGCTTCAATCTTTGTCTGCATACTTCATGTTCAAAGTCAACAGTATGCACCTTCAGATTTTTCTCTGACTCTGCTTACCCTTCTCTAACTCTAACTCTCTTAGCTCCCTCTTTCCCTTATAAGGACTCTCAATAAAATTCAGCTTTCAGGATAATCACAATATTCCCCCCATCTCAAGAAACTGAACTTATTCACATCTGTAAAGTCTCTTTTGCTATGTAAGATAATATATTCACAGGTTCTGAGGATGAGGATGTGGGCATGTTTGGGGGGCCATTATTCTAACACATCCTTTTGATTTGGACATTTTAATACATACTCTAAACTCAAATGATTGGATAACAGTTAGGTGTATATAATTTTACTACCTTAATATTATTGCTAATCTCCTGGTATTAAATGGTGCAATTGCTCTTTGCACAAATGCTTTCAAACTTCCATCATAATAAACAATATGAAGTACAGTTTAAGTATGTATATATGTTCTAACTTAAGGCAAGTCAACATTTTGTAAATAAACCTCAACATTTTTGTTTTTAGAAAGCATCAAACGTTCCTGGATTTTCTCAAATGATAACAGAGGTGATAAAGTCAGAATTAGAAGATTGTGTAGAACCAATTTTTTTTTAAAAGGGTATGCATATAGACCTACTTGTAAATTTTAAGAATTACTTCTATGGAAAAAAATGTTTGCAGTTATTCATAGTTTGTGGGCAATTATCCTAAGTGTAATTAATTGTGTTTGAATCTTCTATTAATTGGTGTCAAACATTTCTTTCCCCCTTACTGTATCTGTTTTGAAGAAGAGAGGATATTGGTCAATTGCAGGTTACTAGATACTCCTCCCACTGTAAAAGCATGCCTGAATGTTATCAGCTCAAATCTTCATTCACTATGGATGTATAAACAACATAAAGATATCTTGATGAAGACTGTTTATTTGTGTGATACAATGAACAGAGTGACATCATGAAGCAGTTGAGCTTTAGATTTATGTGTTGAACTGCACGCCTAAAAGAGATTTTTGTGAAAACAAAGCTTTGTGAGAAGCAAATTAGGCAATGTGAGCTTATCTGCATTTTTTTCTTTTTTCTCTAACATACATGCAATACTTCTTTGATCATTCAATAGATTTTTTAAAAGAATATGGCTTAATTTACATGGATTTGAGAAAAATTGTGAGTGGAAAGGTGGCAAGGGTTTGAAGAATAAGAGGAAACAGAGCAGAGCCCTATGTCAGCATTGACTTGGAAATGCTGACACTACTCCTGGGACTATTCTCACATATTCTATTGGCATCTCCTGGGAAAAGAGGAGTGGCTACAATCACTGTCACCCTGTCGAAAAGGGCTCCACGTCTGAGTCTCTCAGGCAGTTGCTCACTTGAAGCAGTGTTCATTCTCTCACTGCACAAAAGACAAAAAATATGTGTGTAGACAATGGCTATTTCAGTAAAGCAATTTATAAAATCTTTCTGAAAGTTATGTTTGTCCATTTTTCAATTTTTTTTTTCCAAATAGCATTTAATACACTATTCTAAAAACAAAAAGTTTTAGATTCAGACTTGAAATGGTCTGTCTGATCTTATGATTCAGGCATGCCTAGGTGCTTTTACCTATAACTTATTATATTCTTACAGAAATGCGTGTGGAAAGGGTATTGTTAGCACCCTGGTTTCACTGATGTGGTAACTAATGCTTATACACATTAAATTATTGGTTTAAAACCACCTTCTTAATATACATTGTGCGAATTCATGCCTTTCTAGTTTAAACACAAGCCCTGATGGCCATAATAAATTCTCCCCTTTTCTTTTATATTATTTTGGCTACTGTTTCAAAATCTCATTGAGGATCAGGATATATTGCACTCTGTAAGAACATTTGACATCCAAAAATAAAATATATTTATAAAAAGTTTCTAATATCATTAGAAAAGGAAACTACAAGTGTGAAATTAAAATCCAACTCTTCATCCTAGATAAAATCATTTTAATCATTCATTACATCAGAATATTTTATGACAGGGTGGTAGCATTCATGATAAATTATGTGTATGTAGATTGGCTTTGTATATACCTATGGATAGGTCTATTTATTCTTTGATTTATTTTCTGGCCACATAAATTTATTGAAAAAATAATTTTAAAAATTTCTCCTAGCCTCAATCTTTGCAGTTTAGCTATATATGTTTTTCTATGCAATCTAGTTAAAATGTTATTACCTACTGTTAAAATCGCCTGTCTTCAAAATGAAACCTTTCAAAACAGGTTTATTTTTATTTTTATTTTTTATTTTTTTATTTTTTATTTTAGTTGTAGTCTTCCTCTGTTACCCAGGCTGGAGTGCACTGGCATGCTCATAGCCACTGCAGCTCCAATCTGCTGGGCTCAAGCTATCTTTCCACCTCAGTCTTCCAAGTAGCTGGAACTACAGGTGCAGGCCACCATGTCTGGCTAATTTTTTGATGTATTGTAAAGATGGGATCTCACTAAATTGCCTAGGCTGGTCTTAAACCCTGGATTCAGGCAATCCTCTTGCCTTGGCCTCCCAAAGTACTGGGGTTACAGGCTTGAGCCACTGTGCCCGGGTGGTTTATTCCTTTTAAATCAAAGACATCTTAGCATGTTCTATGCTAAATCTAAATCCGTACCTTTTAGCAAAATGTGTTTTTTAGTATCACCTTGCAGCACAATTCCTTACCTCCATGCACATTAGATCTCTGATTTCTCATATCCTAAGT
>CAUYQG010078930.1:0-13477 GCA_963574415.1 Tarsius wallacei | reverse complement strand
TGTCACTAACCTGGGAGGTGATAGCACCTCCTGTTCAATCTGGAAAATCTGAGAGCAAAGAGGTTTTGAGTCTCCCTGTAGCACTCCAGGAAAGGGGCCAAGTCCCATAGAAGGGGTGCCTGTGTGTTATGTTTAGGGATGTGGTGTCCTACATAGCCTCATGGGTCTTGCCATGGTTCAGAATGGTATGGCAACCTCCAGAATCGCTCCCTGCTCCTTAGAGGATCATGGCAGTAGGCATGAAGGACAACCCAGTCTTTGCTTTCCTGGGCAAATGAGGTTTCAATGGGAAGGGGAATGTCTCAGAGGATGTTGGTCTGCAGAGGTGATGATGTGGAGTGCTTTCCTTTCACAATGATACCATTGAAACCCCTCCCCACACTTACACACAACCCCAGGGAAAGGAGGAATTCAAAATGAATTGTGATTCAGTGTGTGCTATTTTGGCACAAAGGGGAATTGAAACAGAAATCAGATTATTCGGTTGTAGAAAAATAAAGATAAGCACATTTTGTTCACATCTGAGTTAGAGTACCGCACTTTGCTTTCTCAACATTCTGCGGATGCATTTGCAGGTGACCTGAGGGTTTCTGGCATATAGCAAGGTGTCATTTTGATAAGGCAAACATTTCAAGCCTCCATGTGGGAATTAGGCTATTCATCTGAAATGTTCTTCTGCCTGACCACCATCATCTCAGGGTTGCTCTTGCATACAGAGTTACTCTCAACGAGGTTCTGAGAAGATCACACAAATTTTAATTTATATTTACCTATTATATTGCCTGGGACTTGGGAGGAGGTGGTCAGAGCAAATTCTGTGCTATAATGATTTTTAATCTGAAGATTTGGAACAGCCTTGGAATATATTTGAGTCAAAGATCATCTATGATGTTTCATATCTTCAAAAACTGGTCAGCACTAGAGGATATTTAGAGAAAACATAGATTATTTTTGAACATCTTAGGCAATACTTTGAATATACCCTAAATAAGAGAGAATAGTGTAATATGCCCCTATGTGCCCATGCCCCAGCTTCAACTATTCACATACTGCCAATCTGAAAATACAGAACTTTAAAACAGGAAATATTTAGTTTTAAAAGTGAGGAAACAGAACTGAGGGGTACAAGGGATCTTTGCATTCACACACCAGTGGTCTTTCTACTTTTCTCTAGTGAGTAAAATTATGCGTTAATCAATATTTGATATTGAATAGCCATAGCGTTTCATAGCTCAGCCATCCTGGATCAATGGGAGATTGGCCAAAAATTTTTGATTGAGCCCGGATCCTCTACAATCTCTGGAGAACTCTCAGGGTGAAGGTGGTTACCTAGAGGACTGCCCAGCACGGGGACAGAGCTGGGACAGTGAGGCACCTAGCATGTAACATTTAAGTGACCCTCCATCTCAGGGTCATGCAAACATGCAGGGTTGACACCGTGTCTTGTTCTTGGGGCTACCACATATTTGTTCCAGTTTCTGACTCATATGAATCCCACAAGCTCCAGACTAGTTGCTCCAGACTAGTTGCTCAACTGCCTGGCTCATGGTATTACACCTTTTTGTGAGAAGAGGTGGTCATGGTGGCATGACTGACTCCTTCTGTACTCACAAATTCACTTGACATGAAGTGTCTCCTGGATGTCAGAAATGGGACTAGATGCCGGAGTATGATGATGAATAGGTCAAGGGCCCTGGCCTTGAGGACAGTGCAATTAGGCAGGGATTCTCCCTGAATGGTCCTTTTTTCTATTTACATTAGAAGCAGTAAGCCCTATACCAGGATTACGTTAACCGCAGGGATCACACAGGCTAAAGTCAAAAGGAGTTTCCAGGCCCTCTTTACTCTTCACAATTTTGGAGGGTGTTGGAGGGGAAAGTAGTCGTTGACAATTCATTTTTCTCCTAGGTGTTTTCACTTGATTTTCACAGCAATCTATGACCTAGGTATTATCTCATCCTTTTAGAACTGATGAAATGTTGGCTTAGTGGTACTAAGTTCTTGGCAAAAGATCTAGCAGCAAATAGTTTCCCCACTGGAATTTGAACCCTGGCCTTGTGACTTAAATTAAAAGTCTTTTCTAATATACTCCCATGTTGAGGTGAAGGATTTTTGGATGGGTAGGCAGTTATTCTCTGCTTTAAGAAATAAATAAGTTTCTATATTGGTCAGGATGCGTGAGATTATGCTGTGGTAACTACAGCAATCCAAAGGCTCTTGCTAGAGGTAACAAAGGAAGGTGGACAGCAGGGGGCTTGGAAGGGACATGCTTCAGAGTAGCCACCAGGGCAGTGGAAGAGGCCCAGGGGATGGCTCATAGATAGCCCCACGCCCTCAGTCTAATCCATCATTCTTCCCTAGCTGTCCTCAGATTCTGATTCATAAAGGCTCCCGTCCCTGTGCTTACTGACAACCCATGTGTCCTCTGAATTATATCTTCTTCCTCTCCTGACAGTGAGGGGCTCATCTGAACATCAGCTCTCAGAGGCAGTAAGCTTCAGGGGAGAATGGCTTCCTCCAAGTTTGAAGGCTCCAGTTCCCTTACTGAGCTGACTTCCAGGCACTGATTAGGGCCTGGGCCAGGAAGCAGTATGGCAGTGGGGAGCCAATTTCTAGGAAGCAGAAGGAGGCAGGGCTTTCAGATTTGAAGGTGCATCCAATTCATCCCAGTGTCACTGATGACTAGTAAATATCCAGTTTCAGATTCTCACAGGCTGACTGTGTAGAACGATCTTCACACTCAATGTGGATCCCTGAATTCAGGTGCTGGAGGTCTCCACATGAGATTAGACATAAAGTCACTGGCGCATGCTAGCAGTCTCAGAGGATGGTCACCGGAGAGCCCTAACCCGAATCCCATTCTGGTCACACTATTTGTGGTGCTCTGTGAATTTAAATACATAGAAATACTGTTCCTATCTTTAAAATAGCTCAAATATGTGTATCCTGTTAATTTTGAATATGGTAATATTAACTGCATTTTTGTTGCCTTCTTCAGACATTTCTTCATTTTATGTTAATGTTCCAAAGCATCAAAATCTGAAATTGGCCTTTTACAACATCTGAAAGTTTTGCCCAACCTTCTTAGCTTTTTAGAAGACCTGATCCCAAGACTAGCACATTGTTTCATAACTGATGTATTCAAGTTCTATATTTTATTTAACTTATTTAAGCCACATCAAGAAATTATGTAATAGGTTGCATCTACTACCACAGAATGACTTTGAGGAGTCTGAGGCAATTGTCTAAGTTATTCTGGCTCTAAAAATTCTTCATCTCAAATGTGCAGGTAATAGACACAAGGATGACTTTACCTTTAAATTATCTGATTAATTGCATGAATTCCCTTATAAATTACAGTAAGTAAATAAATTATACAGATGTGTGAATATCACCAAAAATATATAAAATTGAATAAAATGTTTTTATACTGCAGTAATCATATTCACAGTCAGCTCTGATTATTTTAAAATATAATGCATTGTAGGCTATGTGAATATCAACATTTCTCATGTTCTCTTTTATGTCCTATCTGTTTTCCAGCCAACATCTGCCTTGTTTGATTATTTAACTTTGGAACATGAGTTTTGTTGGTTCAGGATTACATGTGTCCAATACCTAGCCTAGTCATGCACTGATATATCCAGGGTCTCTATACCTAGGTACTTGTTGTGGTCCTTGGTGCTATCCACCAGCTATTGCTGGTGCTCCACTCCTAGGCACTTCCCATCTTCCTTGGGATTGGGAAGCCATGTTACTTGCCCTGGCTGAGTTGTAAATGAAAGCATGTGTTCCTAGGTCGGAGTATTTAACTCCTGACATGAGACCTCTAGAACTTTTTTTCCCTTTACCGGGGCAACCAGGAACCTTCCATACTGTGGCTGCCCTGTCAGTTTGGGTCTTGGAGTTAAAATGATCAGAACATAAGACAGAAATAAACCTGTTGTATTCAGTCACTGAGATTCTTTTCCCTGTAATATAATCCAAAACCCCATCTTGACCAATAGATAATATACTATCCTTCTTAAAGAAAGCATTTAGAATCACTTAGGTTGCTTTCTAATATGGCAAGGGTCATATGCCCCGCTCTCCCCTCCCCTGCTGATAACTGTTTCTCGACTGGGAGAATGGCTACCTGGCCAAGGTCATCTGTGTCCTGTTGAAATGCCCTTGAAGATATACACATCTATGAACTCAAGGCAATTTCTGAGAGTACACATCTTTGCTTCTGCTTCTTGACACATAATCCTATTGCTGTATCTTGCTACCTTACCCATGCTGGGGTATATAATCTCTCCTTACATCTATCAGGGTGCAGAAAACTTTATACTCACCAGCTGCCATCAGTTCCCTTCCACAGGTAATAATAAACCCAGTTCTTTTTTTTTTTTTTTTTAGTTGTCAAATGACCTTTTATTGAAATATATTTCCTTTTTGCTTCTTAACTAGCGGGCATTCCACTGCGCCACTATTGATGTCATCTATGATGTCATGAGGGTGGCGGCCATCAACATTGCAGCCCACAGACTGAGCAGTCCCCAGGATCTCTTTAATGGTTCCAGAGAGTTCTCGAGCTAGAGACCGGTGTCGCATTTGTTGGGCAATGTTGACAATCTCATCAAAATTGATGTTCCCACTGTGTTTAATGTTCTTCTGTTTCTTTCTGTCTTGCGGTGGTTCCTTGAGGGCTTTGATGATCAGGGCAGAGGCAGAAGGTACCACCTCAATCTGGACCTGTCTGTTCTGAATGGTCAGTTTCACTGTAATCCTAAGACCTTTCCAGTCACCGGTTGCCTTGGCGATATCATCACCAACCTTTTTTGGAGACAGACCCAGGGGGCCGATCTTGGGGGCCAGCGCAGACATGGCGCCGACCTCGCCCCCAGTGCACCTCAGATACACAACTTTGATCTCGTTGGGGTCGAACTTGGGCGGCATCGTGGAGGCAGCTGGTGTCGGATGAACCCGGATTCGGGACGACCGAAGAAAGTTACACCTGAGCCTTCGCCGAGCCAAAAACCGAAAGCTTATTATTCTTAAATAAACGTTTTTTTCCTTCTTTTCTTTAGAGATGGGGTCTCATTATGTTGGCCAGGCTGGTCTCAAACTCTTGGACTCAAGCAATCCTCCTGCCTTGGCTTCTCAAAGTGCCAACACAACAGGCCATAAACATATCCTTAAAATATCTTTATCTCATATTCTCTATTTGACCATTATGATCTAAAGTCTCTAGAAGTTTTATTTTATCTTATGTCAGGGTCTCACTCTGTTGCCCAGGTGGAGTGCAGTGGCACGATCACAGCTCACTGAAGCTTGACTTCCTGGGCTCAGGTGTTCGTTTCATCTCAGCCTCTCAAGTAGTTGGGACTACAGGTGTGCACCATCACGACTGACTAATTTTTATTTTATTTTATTATTGTAGAGACAAGGTCTTGCTAAGTTGCCCATGCTGGTCTTGAACTCCTGGACTCAAGTAATCCTCCCAAAGTTCTAAGTTTACAGGTGTGAACCATTGTGCCAGGCCTTATTTTTGGTTTATTTCTGCTTGATTTCACTCATGGTGACTTGTTTCTTTGTACGTTCTGTAATTTTAGTTCTTTTTACTGTGAAATCAAATTTCTTGGAAATATAATTGTGGGAATTCTTTTTTGCCTCACATTCAAGCTGGGTTCCTCCAAGGAAGATTTTGTTTGTTTGTTTCCATTGCCCCTGACTACATTACGAGTTTAAGATTACTTTAAACTGAAATTTTATCTTGATAATATTTCAGACTGCTCGGGTAGAGTGAATTCCACCTGAAACTTCATGTATGAACCAGTTTGTAATTGTAAATTTCCAGGGGAGCTATGCCCCACTTTCTCACTTGGTACCAAGTTTTGAGATAGACAATTTCCCTAGTAGTCCCCTGAGGAATGGGACGGGGGCAGGTTAATTTTGGTTCACCTTAAGACTGACAGGTAGATCTTTATGCCAGTTTCATGCAGGAAGACTTTTCTCTTAGACTATCCACCTTGGGTGGTCACTCAGTTTTGTCTTCTTTTCTCTGTACTTCATGAGCCTGTGAAAATGAACCTCAAGTTTGTGTGGTGTGGCAAACACCATTAAGCCAAAGCTGGCTTCTATTTGTTGCCCAGTTTTTGGCCTCTGATGTTGTCTCTTAAACAACAACAAAAAACCCCACTTTATTGAGTATGCTGATATATAAAAAGCTGTACAGCACATCCTAAAATAACATTTCATCCTTATAATGTTGATGAGAAAAAAACCCCAGCAACCTATTCTGGACAAGACCACTGTCTGTGTGGAGTTTGTATGTTCTTTCTGTGTATGGTAAGATTGGCTTTGTTAGATGTCCTTTCGCTTAATGTTGCAGTTTCCAAGAACCTATTGACGACGTTAAATGAAGACCTACAATACATATTTAGTGTATATAACTTGATGAATTTGGAGGTAAACATACACCTACGAAACCATCACTTCAAATTTGTCATCTCCAAAAGTTTCCTCCTGCCTGATGTATTTATTAATTAATTTAGCAATAATAACACTTATTATAAGATCTACTTTCAGGTCGGGCACAGTGGCTCATGCTTATGTAAATCCCAGCATAATGAGAGGCTGAGATGAGAGGATCACCTGAGCCCACGGGTTCGAGACCAGCCTGGGCAACTTGGCAAGACCTCATCTCTACAATAAATCCGAAAATGAGCCGGGCGTGGTAGTGCATGCCTGTAGTTCCAGTTACTCGGAGGGCTGAGGCGGAAGGATCACCTGAACCCTGCAGGTCGAGGCTGTGGTGGCTGTAAAAAAAAAAAAAAAGAGTAGAGGACAGCATAAATGCACCTGGAGCACATTATGGTAAGTGATATAAGCCACACATGGAAGAACAAATATTACATGATGCCTTTTATTTGAGGGATCTGAAATGGTTAAACGCATAGAAGAGAGAGTAGACTGGTGATTAACAGGAGCTGTGGGAGAGAGAAAGGCAGAGGTGTTGGTCAAAGGGTACAAAGTTTCAGTTATGAAAGATGAGTAAGTCCTAGAGAGCCACTGTGTATCACCGTACCCAGAGTTAACAATATTGTGTTATATACCTAAACTTTTGCTAAGAGAGTAGATCTTTTTATTTTTCCATTAGTCTTTTCTAAGATACTAATAAACCAAAATAAAGCAGATTTTTTTTTTTTTGAGGTATAGTCTCACTCTGTTGCCCAGGCTGGAGTGCAGTGGCACGCTAACAGCCACGGCAGCCTTGACCTGCTGGGCTCAGGCGATCCTTCCACCTCAGCCTTCCAAGTAGCTGGAACTACAGGCACAAGCCACCACACACAGCTAATTTTTTTTATTTATTGTAGAGACAAAGTCTCACCAAGTTGCCCAGGCTGGTCTCGAACCCATGATTTCAGGCAATCCTCTTACCTCCGCCTCCCGAAGTGCTGGGATTATAGGCGTAAGCCACCGTGCCTGGCCTAGCCTTTACTTCTTAAAGCTCATCTATGCATTTGGAAATATTTTTTGTTACTTTATAATTATTTTATAAAATATTTAATTTCATAAATATATTTAATAATATTTAAATAATTTTAAATATTAGTAATGTAAATATAATATAAATAATATTTAAATGATTTTATAAAATATTTTGTAAACATTTTATAGACATTTTATTAGCATTTTTAGTTTCAGTGAGAGGGTTAGTGAAGCTAACTAGTTCACTATAATGGAAAGTTCCCGTTATCTGTTTTTTTTTTTTTTGTAGGAGTCTCACTCTGTCATCCATGCTGGATGTACACTGGCATGCTCACCACAGCCTCGACCTGCTGGGCTCTGGCGATCTTTCAGTCTTCCAAATAGCTCGAACCACAGGCTTGTGCCACCACGCCCAGCTTATGTTTTGGTTTATTGTAGAGACAAGGTCTCGCCAAGTTGCCCAGGGTGATTTCAAACCCCTGGACTCAGGCAGTCCTCTCATCTCCGCTTCCCAAAGTGCTGGGATTACAGACATGAGCCACTGTGCCTGGCCTCCCGTTATGTTTTTTAAGGGCATTTGTTTTGCCTTTGGTGTTTTTCAGTTTCAGTACAATGTTTTAGACATGATTCTAGCAAATGGACCGCTCTTTTTTTTTTTTTTTTTTTGAGTTGGAGTCTCACTTTGTCACCCAGGTTAGAGTGCAAGTGCAGTGGCATGCTCACGGCCACCGCAGCCTCCACCTGCTGGCTCAGGTGATCTTTCCGCCTCAGCCTTCCAAGTAGCTGGAACTACAGGCACGCGCTACCACACTTGGCTCATTTTTTTGATTTATTGTCGAGAGGAGGTCTCACCAAGTTGCCCAGGCTGATCTCGAACCTCTTGCTTTGAACTCCCAAAGTGCTGGGATTTTAGGCGTGAGCCACCACGCCCATCTGAACAGCCCTTCTTATTCTATATATTGCTTCTTCTCAATTGTATGTTCTTTATCTGGGACTGGTTAGAGCTACATTGGAAATTTTAATTTTTCCCGTCATATATGTTAACACCATTTTACAATTTTTGCTTTCTTTTTGTTTATTTATTTATTTTGAGTAGGGGATCTCACTCTGTTGCCCAGGCTATAGTGCAGTGACATGAATATGGCTCACTGCAGCCTCGACCTCCTGGGCTCAGGTGATCCTTCTGCCTCAGCCTCCCAAGTAGCTGGGCCCACGTGTGTGCCCCTCCACGCCCTGCTAATTTTTTTTATTTTTTATTTTGTAGAGACAAGGTCTCACTGTGTTACTTAGGCTGGTCTCAAACTCCTTGGCTCAAGCAATCCTTGGTCTCCCAAAGTGCTAGAATTATAGGTGTGAGCCACCATACCCTGCCTAATTTATTTTCTGATTGAGTAATTCTCCCTTTAGCTCGGTCTGATCTGTTACTTTGCCCTTGCATTTAGTTTAATATTTTTTCCTAGAAGTATCTTTTCTTCCCCCTTAAAATTGGACTATTCCTGATAATTTCTTGGTGCTTGTGTATGTTGTGATTGTATATTGATTTTTTCAAACATTTTATATAAAATGGTTCTATATTCTGTATTTTACTATTGTAATATCTTTAGTTTTTGGGAGGTCTAAATCTGATGTTTCTTCTGGTGGGCTTTTTTTGTACTCTAGACAATCTTTGATTGTGAATTGATTGCTTGATCTTAATTTGTGGGAGTCTTGTACGTCTAAACCGAGGAAGTTTTCCTCCAGGGAGAAATTGTTTCTGATTCTGCTGTAGACAGGATTTCCTACCACCAGGACTCCCCAGTCTGCCTTTGAGCATTCTAGCTTAGCATGGGAACTCTAGCTTTGGCTACCCTACATCACACAAGACCTAAGCTTCAGTCCACTCTCTGTTACAGCTCCTTCAGAGAGACCATTGTTACGATGACAGTCTGAAAGGAAAGGGGGTCTGTCCCTCTCATGATGCAATGGCTATCACCCATTAGGGACAACTTGTCCTCAGCACACATTTATTGTCAAGCCACCAAGCAACGGGTGCTCTCAGAGTAGCCCCTGTCCTCCATGTTTCCTGTCCCTCCAGCCCCAATGCACACTTTGCTATTTTTTTTTTTTTTTTTTGAGTTGGAGTCTCACTCTGTCGCCCAGACTGGAGTGCAGTGGCCACTCCCGGCCACCGCAGCCTCGACCTCCTGGGCTCTGGTGATCCTTCCGCCTCAGCCTTCCAAGGAGCTGGAATTACAGGTGCACGCTACCACGCCCGGCTAATTTTTGATTTATTGTAGAGATGAGGTCTCGCCAAGTTGCCCAGGCGGGTCTCGAACCCGTGGGCTCAGGCAATCCACTCATCTCAGCCTCCCCTCCCCAGGCGTGGGATTACAGGCTGAGCCACCGAGCCCGGCTGTGTTGCTGTTTTTGAGGGAAAGGTGTGTTCTTGAAGACTCCTTTCTCTGCGTGAGATCAGCAACACCTCAATGATCTATCCAAGAGATAGTTGATTGCTTTAGGTAATCCGCTGGACACCTATTCTGCCATAATGCTGGAAGTGGAAGTCATCCAGTGTGTCATCTAACTGGTAATGCTGGCTAAGAAAGCTATTGATATTTGAATATATTGTTCACGTAATAAGCCATCTTACAGTACCCTTACTGGTTCTCATTTTTCTTCAGTTGCTTCTCAGGATTTTGTATTAGGAAGAGCATAAGTTTTTTATGCTCTTTTTAGGACTAGAGATGTGCACCACCATGCCCGGCTAATATTTTTTTTCTTTCTTTTTTTAGATTAAAAAATATAGTTTACTTGAAGTAGATTAATATATATATATTTTTTCTTTCCAGAAATGAAGTCTCACTATGTTGCCCAGTCTGATCTCAAACTCCTGGTCTCAAGCAATCCTTCTGCCTCAGGCCTCCCAAAGTGTTGGGGTTACCGGTGTGAGCCACTGGCCCTGGAGGGTTCTGACTTTTGTGAAGTAAAGGACTATCAACCCTACACACATCTGTCTTATGTCCATGGCAAACATATTTAATAGTTAATCCTTTTTTTTTTTGAGTCAGAGTCTTACTCCATCACCCAGACTGGAGTGCAGTGGCACACTCATGGCCACCCCAGTGTCGACCTGCTGGGCCAGTGATTCTTTCTGCCTCAGCCTTCCAAGTAGCTGGAACTATAGATGTGCACTACCACACCTGGCTAATTTTTTGATTTATTGTAGAGATGAGGGCTTGCCAAGTTGCCCAGGCTGGTCTTAAACCCACGGGCTCAGTCAATCTACTTGCCTTGGCCTCCCAAAGTGCTGGGATTACAGGCTTGAGCCACTGCTCCTGGCAAAGATTATTCTAAATTACATGGTGGGTACAATATAATCACCAATGTCCCTATAAGAGAATGAGATAGGTAGGAGAGTCAGAGGAGGTGTGACAATGAGAGAAGTCAGAGTGAGGTGATAAGAGAAAGATTCAACCAGCTATTGATGGCTTTGAAGACGGAGGAAGGGACTATAAGTCAAAGAATACAAGTGGCTTTCCAGAAGCAGGAAAAGGCAAGGAATGAATTTTTCCCCAGAGCCTCCAGAAGGAATACAGCCCTGCTAACACCTTGATTTTATCCCCCATAAGACTCATTTTGGATTTTGACCCCTAGAATTGTGAAATAATACAATTGTGTTATTTTTAGGCCACTGAGTTTGGAGTAATTCATTACAGCAGCAATAGGAAGCTTATATAAGTGAGGAAGAATCCACTTTCTTTCTTTCTTTTTTTTTTTTTTTGAGTTGGAGTCTCACTACATTGCCCAGGCTGGAATGCAGTAACACGCTCATGACCACCTCAGCCTCAACCTGCTGGGCTCAGGCGATCCTTCTACCTCAGCCTTCCAAGTAGCTGGAACTACAGGTGCGCTACCACACCCAGCTAATTTTTTGATTTATTGTAGAGATGAGGTCTTGCTAAGTTGCCCAGGCTGGTCTGGAACCCCTGGGCTCAGGCAGTACTCTCACCTCAGCCTCCCAAAGTGCTGGGATTATAGATGTGAGCCACCATGCCCAGCCAGATATTTAATTTTATAAAGCATCTTCCCAATATCTGTCAGGGTGATCAAATGGCTTTTATTTCCTTTGGTTTATTCATTTGTTAATTGCATTAATAGAGTTTCTAGTTCAATCATTGTTGTGGTTCTGGAACAACCCTACTAGTCTTAGTGTATATTATTATTCTACACTATTGCTAGATTTGTGTGGCTCATACTTTGTGCCAGACACCTGTGCTTGATGTTGGGAATACAATCAGGAACAAGATAGATAGACATCTATCTGCCCTTATTGAGCTGATAGTCCATAAGGGTGTACAAAGGGTCGGAGTGACAAAGAACAGAATATTTGCCAGCATTCCTCTCATCCTGAACTTTTGGCAGAAGTCTCTCAAAATGTGCTGTCTTGCTGAGTCCCGGAGACCTTGGAGAGAAGTCTCCTTTATTTCATGGTATCTGCCCTGAATTGGAGGAAAGAAGACAGTGATACAAGCATCCTGCTATTTGAAGCTGTATTTGGGATTTTTCATTTGTGTAACCTGTATGAGGTTTGCTAGGTCTTAGGTTTGTTGTCTTGAATCAAGTTCATGCTAATTTTGTGCATTATGTGAAATGCGGGTCTTTGGTATGGGCATCTCTTTGAACTCTTCCCAAGTCTTTCTATGGTTATTTTATTCGGGTGCTCTATATCATTTTGGGTTGATTTCGATTTATATTTTCCTAGATAATATTTAATCTCACTGAGGTTTTCCCATTTAATTATATACAGTTTCACTTAGTTTTCTTTTTTTTTTTTTTTAAGTCAGAGTCTCACTCCGTTGCCCAGGCTGGAGTGCAGTGGCACGCTCCTGGCCACCACAGCCTCGACCTGCTGGGCTCAAGTGATCCTTTCGCCTCAGCCTTCCAAGTAGCCAGAACTACAGGCAGGTGCTACCACGCCTGGCTAATTTTTTTTGATTTATTGTAGAGATGAGGTCTCACCATGTTGCTCAGGCTGGTCTTAAGCCCATGGGCTCAGGCAATCCTCTCACCTCAGCTTCCCAAAGTGCTGGGATTATAATCCTACAGGCTTGAGCCACCACGCCTGGCCTAGTTTTCGTTTGCAATTTAAAAAAAGAGTTTGGTGTCCCTATTTTTAGCCACAACCTCCTTCTATTAGAGGGATTTTATGGTCTTTCTTGTGCTAACTTTGCCAGCAGTTGGCTTATTTGGTGTTGTTTTAAACAGCTCTTATTGTAAACAGTTCAGCTGCTTTTTTGTTTCTGAATTTACTGGTTTCTGTCATCAACTTCATCAGTATTTTCCTTAGCATTATGATATTCCTCTTTTTCTAGACTCTTGAATTGATGGCTTAGTTATTAGCTGGTTAATTTAGTTAGTTGACTGGTTGGCTTTAGACCAATTTGTAGCCTGTCCAGCTGAAGCCATCATACTCTGCACACTTGCCCTCCCTGCTCACAAGGCTGGAGAGCAATGAGTGAGATATAGGTGACAGTGCTCACCTGAGTCTGCTTCTTCCTTCCTGGGCACATAGACGACTACACTTCCAAGGTGCAAGATGTTAACAACTGGTAAACCTAGGTAAAGGCTATATTTTTCTCCTCTCTCCTCTGCCTTTATCCTTTCTTCCTTTCTTTTTTTTTTTTTTAGTTGGAGTCTCACCCTATCGCCCAGACTGGAGTGCAGTGGCCGCTCCCGGCCACCGCAACCTCGACCTGCTGGGCTCTGGCGACCCTTCCGCCTCAGCCTTCCAAGTAGCTGGAACTACAGGCGCGTGCTACCACGCCCGGCTGATTTTTTGATTTATTGTAGAGATGAGGTCTCACTTGCCCAGGCGGGTCTCGAACCCGCGGGCTCAGGCAATCCACTTACCTCAGCCTCCAAACGGCGCGGGATTACAGGCTGAGCCACTGAGCCCGGCCCCTTTCTTTCTTTTTAACAATAGAGAATCTCGCTGTGTCGCCCAGGCTGGTCTCTCCTGGGTTTG
>CAUYQG010078929.1:0-19697 GCA_963574415.1 Tarsius wallacei | reverse complement strand
GAAGGTCACGAATCACAATCCCTCCCCCCCGGCACCACTTGCCAGAGGTCTTTTGGCACCAAGGGGTAAATTTAAATTATCTGGATATTTTTCTTCATAATACCTAGCTGCTTCTTCTTCTAAGTTTTCCTTATCCTCAGGAGGTAGAGGATTATCATCAACAGGAGCAGTGACTAATATTGCCTGGGAAGGAACAGGGGTCAGTAAGGGAGTTCTTTCACCCGGTTCCTCTTTTACTTTAATGGGCATTTTATTAACCTCTTGTTGTGGATTTAAGACATCTCTAATTATATTCCATAATGCAAAAGCATTTACGGGCACTCGTTCTGGACCATGGAGAGTGTAATACAGCTTTAATTTCTCTCTAACACTTTACCATAAAGATACCTATACACGCATGTTTGCTGCAGCTCTGTTCACAATAGCAAAAACATGGAACCAACCATACTGCCCATCGAAACTGGACTGGATTAAAAAATGCGGTACATATACACAATGGAATATTATGTAGACATAAAGAAAGACAAACATAAGAACTTTGCAGCAAATTGGATGGATTTAGGTTCATCATACTCAGTGATCTATCACAGAAACAAAGAACAGAGTACCACATGTTCTCACTTATAAGTGGACCTTGAACAATTATCATAATACTATAAGAAAGGGATTGACAATAGCAGGAAACTATAGTGGGGGTGGGATTGGTAGTTGAGGGTAACTGCCAAGGGAGGGAGGGGCACACCTCATCAGCAAGGGTACCTGCATAATGAACATTTGTATACCTAACCCTGAATTGTATCCCACATCTTTAAACTAAAAAAATTTTAATAAAAGACTTTTAAACCTACATAAAACATGTAAACGTATACAAGAATAGCATACTCTTCACCTAGATTCACTAATTTTTAACATTTCGCCACATTTTACACATGTCCTTTCTATACACACACACACACACACACACACACACAAAGAGCTAAAGAGTTTTGTTACATCATTTGTAAGTTGCAGACACCATGACCCTTCACCAGGAGATATTTTACCATGCATCTCCTAAAAGCAGAGACATTCTCTTCAATAACCATGACACTGTTGTCCAATTTGGGAAATTTAACATTGATGACTATTTAATATACATTTCACCTTCCAGTTTTGTCAACTGTTCCAATAATGTCCTTTAGAAGTGCTACTCAAAGTGTGCCCACAGGCTAGAACTAGTTCACTGAAATCGTGATATCAACCTGTGATGAGATAAGGACCTCCCTCCGGAATGCAAATTTTCACACAGCTTCCTTTATCAACAGTGTCTTGCAAGGGAAAAAAATGTGGACTGAAACAAATGATGTGCACAGTGATGTAACTGATTCACATTTTGGTGCAAGAGCTTTTTGTGGACCTGAGGCAGACTGTCATAAGCCAACTTCTTTGCATAGTAATACTTAATAATAATTTAAAAAATTGGCTTTGGCAACCCAGAATCGAGTTGTCCTGGATCTTTAATCTCCTTTCATCTGAAACAGTTTCTGAACCTGCCTTTGTCTTTCATGGTACTAATATTTTGCAAGAAACCAGGCCAATCTAAACCCTCAATTAGGATCTGTTTGATGGTTTCCTCATGCTTAGATTCAGATTATGCATTTGTTGGTGGAAACGTTGTAAATATGGTTTCCTTCTTAATGCATCTAGAGGCTCCCAGGATCAATGTGTCTCATAATGGGTGATGATAATTTCATCTCTTGATTAGGATGGAATTTGCCAGATTGCACTGGAATTTTTTTTAGTCATTAATGAGTAAACTGAAGAAACAGTTTGAGGCTATGTAAATTTCCTGATCCCCAATATCTTTTGACCTCATGGCTTTAGCATCATTGATTACTCTTATTATTAGTTTGAAGTTTTCAAACTAATTATTTTTATAACTCCTCTGTTCCTTTTATATTTATTAACATCATGGGAGACTCATGGATTTTCTTTTCTCAGTTGTTATTCATAATTGTCATTATTCATTGAAGATTTTTTTAAAAGCTTGAAATATGTATTTTAAAAATGGTAAGAAAATGTATAAAGTTCCTTTATTACAGATAAGAATATTTTAAACTTTTAATGGCAATCTTGGTCACTAAAATAATACTTAGCATATGTCAGGTATGAATGATGTCACCACTAAGCACACCATGTTTACCTGGAAAGAAAGGTGAAATCCCCTCAAACAGTTGCTGAAATTGGGTTTTGCTGGACATGGCTTCAACACTGTCACAGAAGACCATTCTGCTGTGGCTAGAAACATGGTTCAACCTGCATGTGCCACAGGGCCACAGTCCACCAGGATTAGAATGCTTTGCCCTTAAATGCCAGTTTGATGTTTGATTGTATTGGCAAAATAGGCATGGCTTTTGGGGCTAAGATGAACTGAACCTCTGAACAAATCACAACCCATGATTTGTTTATGCCTCAAAGCCAATACTGCAAACCACGGAAAACTTAACTCTCTCTGATGTGGCTGAGGGAGGTGTTTACTGGAGTGCTTCCTGAGGTGAGGGGAGGTGCCATGGGGTTGAGAAGCCAGGCAGAGACTCTGAAGGAAGGAGTTGGGAATTGCCCAAGTTGTAACAATCAGGCAAAATGCTGTTCAGAGTGACCCAAAGAGAGCCTTGGGGATGGCAGTGGAACGAAGTGGAACAGATCCTAAGAGAAAGCATCAGGACCACAGAACAGAAAGGAGAAAAATGGGACGTGACAAGTGAGAAAAATGGAGAAAGGTAGAAGCGGGACTTGGTTTTATTTTAATGATATTCAAAATAATTTTCTGCAAGACATTTCTGAGAACGTACATAGATAAGAGAAAGCAATCTGAAAAAAGCGGTGGAGCTGACTCCGAATCAGACTGATGGTAATCTTTGTCCAAGCACTGTTGTTGACATCACATCCCTAGATCAAGACATAGAGCCATAGCTCAATAGCACTTGTATGTATTGAAAGGACAGTATAACAACTGACTGTCACAAAGAGTCTAAAATTGATGACATCAAGAATCTCAAGGTCATGCGTGGTGGTTCACACCTGTAATCCCCACTTTGGGAAGCCAAGGTATGAGAATCACTTGAGCCCAGGAATTTATTTGAAATGCTGGGCTTTATCTCCTGCTCCTAACTGTGATGGAAGCAAAATTCACAAAGTGACATTTGCAAATAAAGAATTGGTTTTCCAAACCAGATTCCATCCTACTTACATTTACTTAAATTGTGTGAGATAGTCATTTGATAAGTTTTTTAAAACCTAACAAACAAAAGAAAACTGGAAGGAAATATTCCTCTCCAAATTTGGAGACATTTATTTTTTCTTTAGAGTATCTGATAAACCTTGCACTTTAAAAGTTCTATAAAAATGCAAAACAGCTAGGTGTGATGGCTCACGCCTGTAATCCCAGAACTTTGGGAAGCTGAGGTGAGAGGAATGCCTGAACCCAGAGGTTCAAGATGAGCCTGGGTAACTTGGTGAGACCTCATCTCTACAATAAAATAAAAAAATTAGCTGGGTGTGGTGGTGCGCGCCTGTATTTGCAGCTACTTGGAAGGCTGAGGTAGAAAGATCACCTGAACCCATCAGGTCAAGGCTGTGGTAGCCGTGAGCATGCTACCACACTCCAGCCTGGACAACAGAGTGAGGCTCTGACTAAAAAAAAAAACAACAGTAAAAGCAGTCATTAGTTTAAGTGAATCCATGTTAAAGTTAAGGTCTAAAAAGGCATCTTTCCAAGTATTATTAAAAAAATTATTTTTATACTATTTCAATCTTGACACATTCTCATTTCTTATTTGAAGAAAGTTTAAAGATCACTGAACCTGTTTTAAAAATTACTTAGCATTAAATTTACAGATGAGAGAATTCCTAATATGGGGGCAAACAAAAGATTATGATAAGAAAAGCTTTTATTTATTTATTTATTTTAAGTTAGGGAGTCTCACTGTGTTACCCAGGCTGGAGTGCAATGGGATAAGCACAACTGACCACAGCCTCAACCTGTATGGCTCAAGAGATCCTCCCATCTCAGTCTTCCAAGTAGCTGAGACTACAGACGTACATGCCACCACGACTGGCTAATTTTTAAAATTTTTTTTGTGGAGACAAGGTCACGCTATGTTCCCTAAGTTGGTCTCAAGCAATCTTTCTGCCTTGGCCTCCCAAAGTCCTGGGATTACAGGTGTGAGCCACCACACCCCACCTGGCAAGAAAAGCTTTCTTATCTTGAAACTGAAAGGGTCATAGGCATCATCTAGCCCCAGGCACTCAGACTGTCTTGGTGCAGCTATGGAGAGTTAAGTATCTTGCCAGAGATTCAACAACAAGTACTCAGAACATGGCATTCCTACCTTCTACCAGACCAAGTTTCAAATTTGCCAAATAACACTGTCAAAAATTTTGAATAAGATTGTCTGAGAGTGCCAAGATGAAGTCAAGATCAAAGATTTATTCTGCACATGTACCAGCCAGAGGCTGGGTGACCTCTCACCAAAGAGTGAGTGTCATCCTAAGGATGTGTAGTGTCTTCCCATGCTCAGAATAGGATGAAATACTTGATTGACCTTTGGATGAGGGTGCCAGCTGATCACAATGTGAACGGGTCCTGGAAGACATTGGCTCAACACAGCATGGACATTGCTTAAAGCAGCATAGTGAACACTGATCGAGTTCACTTCCAGGATTTGATCTCTGCGGCTAGAAAGGGCGACAGAATTCATACTCTGTGTTAGCAGCAGGCTTCTTACAAACTCAAAAGGCTTTGCTTCTGGGAGAGGTTTACATACAAAAATCTTTCTGAATACTTTAAAGAAGCACATCTCTCAGCATATGTGGAAAAAAGCAACACATTCATAGAAGTTTGTTTTAAATTGGCAAAGGCCATTGTGCCCATCTACAGGCATTTTCAGAAGCAGTCGAGTCAAATCAAGATGATACGTAGGAAGACATAGGCTATCATTTCTTGAGCACATACTATATGCCAGGCACTCTACAAAACAATCTACATAACAAGGCACTGAGTAGGTCTAATTATTCTCATGTTGTAGATAAGGCCACAGGCTCAGATGGGTCACCCGGATGTCACACACTGTGAAATAACTCAGGTCTGTCTGATTCTCGATCACCATGTGATACAGACTCTCAACCACCATCAGTTGCTTTTTTCCTACCATCTTGACATGATTATGGTGATAGAACTTAAGGAGGAAATATCTGAAGCTCAAAGGTTACCCAAGAATTTGTAAAAACATTTCAAATATGAACAAATGAGAAATCAGAGACAAGTTGCTCATTTTGACTTGAAATTATAGGGAGAGAACACAGTAGGAGGACAAAGACTTTTTCTATGGGATTTGAAGAATGTTCATTTGGCAGGCTCCAGACATATGGAACCATTCAAGAAGGAAACATCATCTTGGGATGTCATGAAAGGATTGGTTTTTCTTCATTGGGTTCTAAAAGTATATTTTCTTTAATGTTCTTTGAATGATTCATTAAATTTTTTTATATGGCAATTCACTTTGATGGTTAACTAAAAATGTAATATAAGCTATTAACAGAGCCCCCAAATGGCAACCTTAACAAATAGCATTTTGACAAATTCTCAACCACTGAAGGACTTAGAAGCTTATAGGGGAGACTGGTGATACTCTTTGGACAGAGTGCCTTGTGCAATATGTGTCCATTCTTGTGACGTGTAGGTGGGCACTGACCCACTGCAATTACTGTTTATCCTAGACATCTCTTGTATAAACGGAACACCCATGCTACATCTCAACTATCTGGATTAAGAAATCAGACACTCAGTGATTTCAGGTAATAGGCACCTAGACATTACCATTTAAAAAGGCATGAAAGCAACAGAAAAGATTCAAGAGATAATAATAAGAAAAACCTCCCATCATAGGCACAATATTAGGACCCTTTGGTATCCAGTGACTCTGAATTATTATGAGCAGTCCCAGAATTTCATGTGAATTTTACATACATGAATATAAAATGAAAGAAAATATTGAGATTACCATAGATATATGTATAGAGTTGTATGTATCTTGCCATGTGTCTAAAAAGAAACTTCTAAGTCCTAATAGAACACAAGCCAAGATCTGTAGTTCTCTGATTAAACCACACTTCATTAAGATTCACATTTCCGTTTTTGGAGATGCTATTGATTGTAGTCTTGGCTGTGTGATCGAAAATAATTCAAAGTTTTGGCATCCCTCAGTGGAAAGTAATAGAGCAGATATCTTACTGAACATGCCAGAATCTCACACTATCTGATATGCAATAACCCTCAGGTTGCTCTCCATCTTGGCCACTGATCCTGAGTCAAGGCTGTGAATGTAGATGCCTGGAGGGCTATTTTCTAGAGCCAAGCAACAGGCAACAATGCCTAATCCAATTCTTGGTTCTGTGAGAGGCATCATTCAAAGAAAACCAAAACAAAAATTACACAGTAACCAGAAAAAAAGTATAACTGATTTGAAACTGGATTAATATATATTCAGACCAATACCCTTTCATTTGAGGTCCAGACGCAGAAAGCAAATCCCACTTTTCTGGATCAACATTACCATTTCTCTTAAGGAAACAAGTCTATGGCTAAACCGGGGCTAACTATGGACTTGGGGATGATCCAATGATCCGCTCTCTGCTTAGTCTAACAAACCTCCTCAGATCTGTTTTTGGAAATAGGCAGAGTGAAAGTAGCATTTTTATTCTGAATACACAACATCCAAAATATTATTCTTTGGCCTCTCTTTTTAGCAACTCATCTCTTGGTTATTTTTCATCACATTTCTACAGCAGACGGGGAGGTAAAAAAAGTAGAAAGCAGTAAGATATGATGATTTCCCCATGACTTGCTATTACTGGTGTTAACTGTGTTCTTAATTTGGATCTTTTTTTTCCCTAAAATTTATAAAAGCCCTAGACTTAAGCTCATCATCAGTGATTTTTTTTTTAAACATGAGCCTCTGATACACAGTGATTCTTCTGGAGAAGAGCTGAGAGAGTTCTGTGTTACTGGTAACTTCCCTTCACTTTGATTAAAGTGGCTAAAATCTCTACTTTTGATCCCACTATCCATGTAAAGAACATTACCTGTTGTTGATAGAAGATTGTTCCAAAGGAATAATTCATAGAAAACTGTCCAAACAGATTCTATATTGTTATTCAAGAAATGCAACAAAAGTGAGGAACAGCTGGTATCACCTTTGTGGAGTGCTACTTCCATGACAGTCCTACTCTTGGGTTCAGGAGTCTTCCGACCCAGAGATGACGAACTGCCTTCATCAGAGCCTCCCAGTGAGGCTCTCCTGCTGGTGTTGAAGTTCAGGGAGCTGGATCTGTTCATGTGTGTTAGGTCACACTCCAGCAGGGCCTCCAGAATGTTAGGTTAGACCTACTGGTGGTGTGGGTGTCTGGTGTGCGATCTGGTGCTGCAAGAAAGTTGCAAAGAGCTTTGCACAGAAGTTACATTAGGAAATATAGTCTATTTAGAACTAAATTAGAGAGAGAGAGGGAGAGACAGACAGAGAGAGAGAGAGAGAGAGAGACAGAGAGAGAAAGACAGGAGATTCACCTCCCCAAGGTGGCGGAGGCGGCCAAAGCTAGTAAACATGGCCTGGCCATAGCTCAAAGAGCACATGGCCACACCATACCTTAGCAAGGTAATGGCAGCGGCTGCTCATGGTTGAGTCTTTTTAATCCTTCTCTTTGATATAGGAAGGTCATTAAGGCAATTGGGTGGTGGTCTACCCCACTTTATCACAAAGGGGCAGGTAAGCTCACGTACTGCTGTTAGGTGATAGACTGCAGACAGATGGGTGGGTTAGTCACATAATTGTCACCACAGTAGTGGGGTCTTTCAGTGGTCAGGAAGGGCTGATTAGATTAACTATGGGGTTATGGGTGAAGGCAAATACATGGAATAGAAAAGCTAATTAGTGACAAGCTGGAGAGGGGGTTGTAAAGCAACTATGAATAGCTACTTCTGAGAAACTGGTTCTGTCCTTGGCTAGTGATTAGAGAGTAAGTTAAGTGGACTGCTAGAAAAACATGAGATTTAGGCAATCCTAAAATGTCTGCTCATTGGGTATATTAAATCCATGTTATGTCCTTTCAACGTGTGTGGCTGTTGAATAGGGCGTGAGGCGGGGGATCAGCAACTCTGTCCTGATGGTGAAAACAAATAATCCTCTCCAAATTTGCTGAGAAAACAAGGAGAATGTGGGCTAAAACATTCAGACTGTCCTTAGACCAAAGGGTCAAAAGTCTCACCCAACCCAAGAAAGAATAAAGGAAGGAAAACACAGAGGGCAAAGGAGATTCATAAGAATGTGTTACCTTCAAGGTCTGAATGACTTCCTGAAATGTCAAGCCCTTTATTGTTATTTCATTTAGTCCTAGAATTTCATCTCCCAGCGATCAAATGTGAGAATTACACTAACATTCACCCTGAACATCCTTGACTCTTACTGCACAGTCAGTCCTATAACAGGATGCCATGCGGTCCCTGCTTTACTACTCTAAAATGACTTTGTTCCAATCCAATTTCATTCGCTTAGCTGCCAGGAATGTCACAAAATGGGACAATCCATGACACTGCATATTCTGTAGTAGTAATTCTATGTTTCAGCCTTCAATTAACACAACTAGGGGATGCATGAAAATCTTCTTTTTTAGCCATTGCCAAGTTTGACAACAGATGTTTTATGTTTAGAAATCAATCTACAAAAACTGAGTTCCCAGGCATTCCTCATAGTCATTGCTGAGAAGTTTAAGCCCACTAGCAATGAAGCATGAACACATACAGGCTGAGAAACCACTCCTGTATTTGCAGAAAGATAAGCTCCCCGAGCCCAGAGAATCACCCCAGTGTACGGAAAAGGGTTTGAATGATAAAGATAAAAAACTTGCTGAGATATTTGAGAAATAGCAGTCCCACCTCCAGAAATAGCCTAGATGCCTAGTCTTATGGACGTGGTTCCAGGTTCTGTCATGAAGCCGGGAAGTTACTATAGGCTTCTGTCTCAGAGGTGACAGCAGGGTCAAGTCAAATTGTGAGGCATGTGCCTGTACAGGCTCGCTCACTTCCCCACATTCCCCCTTTCAGCGAGCCTATCATATTCAGCCCTAAGAAGGCATAGTCAGATCATTTTTCACGCTATTGATAGTGTCTGCTGGGAATATGAAAGAACTTGGAATCCTGTTGACTTCTCAGAGCTCGTTTCTAGTTTGCATTCTTGTGACGTGGACTATTTTTTGAAATAATCATTCATCAAAAACACTATAAAGATGCCCCAGAGGGAAAAACAAATAACTTTGCACAGCAATGTAGTATGAAATAGAGACGTCATTCACCTATAACAAAGTGCAAAACAGCGTAAGAGCACAGATGTCCACCTCTCATAGACAGTCAATCCCAGGAGCACAGTGTGTGTATGATGAAAGGAATCCTATAAATGACTGTTCTGTTCTGTGGGAGAAAGCCATGAAGATCTACTTTTCCCCCATGCTATGGATCCTGCACAAATGCATCTCATAAAGGCAATTTTGTGGTTAAAAGGGTGCCAAAACATTCATGCCTGAGAAGATGTGTGGTCCATTCTGACCTATCAAGACAAAAAGTAAGAAGGGCCATTATCAGAATATGGATTAGAAACGGTTACAAAGAATGCAGATTCCAGATGGCAGTCTACCCTTTCTGTAGCTTTTAAAAAATGCCCCAAAGGCAGTAAATCACTTTTTTTTTTTTTTACTTTTTCATTTATCCCTTATTGGGCATTTGACCTTCAGCACAAATCACAAAGGAACTCTGATATGATTAAGTCTTCAGATAGACTAATCTAGAAGCTCAATTTTAGTGAATGGAATTTATTATTAATTGACTTTAATTATTACTTTTAATTAAGATGAATAGAGGATGGGTACTCTTCTACACATTTTTTTAATCATCTCAAATTCTCTCCACTGTGTCATTGGACTGTATGTGAGGCTTAACCTCCTTTGGTGCCTTTACAATTAGGGAAACTGATACCTACCTTACCGTTTCACCTCTGTGTTTCTGTATATTCAAAATCTAATCATTAGGAAAGAAATCATATCATGATACATTAGTCCCTGATAGGGAACACATTATAATATTTGTATTGCCCTTAATTTGGAGGGGGTCACATATTACTATAATCTTTTTTGCTCCTTAATCCTTTTTATGGGGGACCCATACACTTGTTAGAAAATCATTGATAGACGATCACTCAGTTCTGCACATGAAGAAACATTCCTTGAGAGAGGGTTACTTTAATTCTTTTAAACCCATCGTAATGATTGGCTACAATTGCAGAAATATGCATGAAACAGCTTTACTAGAAATGACATTCAATCCTAGGGCACCATTTCTGAGCAGGCAAAGCTGAACTTGATACTTCCATGCCCATTTTTCATTTTCCAACTTTCTCTTTCATTCCTAGAGAGTGTCAATTGAGTAAGAGAAGACACCAAACAGCACCTACCTAGGAAGTGATTGTTTCATTTGGAGCTCATCAGAATATCTGCTAAGAGGATTCTTGGAATGAACGTGTTAACCCTAGAGAAATGTAACTCTTCCATGAGAGAATGTTGGTTATATTGAAAGAGATCTTTTGAGTCTAGAAGCTCATCCATCACCACTCAGAAAATACCAAAAGACAAAGCAGATATGGTAAGACCAACCTTGACCATCACAGCTGGATATCATAGTATCAGAGATTTCTGTGACTCTTCCAAATGTCCCTAGAATTCACCCATGTAATACCATGATCCCATGAAAATGTCACCAGTTTTGAACTGTTACCTATTGAATTCCCTTCCTGTGCAATACTGAGACTAGGATGTTTGCACCGTCAACCACCACCAGAATTTCTTGGCCTTAAAATAATAATTCCACTGGGGACAGCAAGAATGAATAATGATGCAGCCAAGTTCTTGACCTGGGCCTCACAGGACTCCAGTATTGCCACAGAAGGCTTGAACTTGCCACTTAGGATCACTTGACCAGCTCTTTCTTTAAGTAGATAAAATGACTAGGGCATTTTTGTTGTTGTTCTCTGATCATTTATCTTAATGCATTTATTGGTTTCTCAAATTCAAGGTCATCTTAGATATATTTTTTAAAACCTTAAAAGCAGCCTCAACAAATATTCGTTTAAAATTCAAGTTCTACGATCAAACCAAACCTTACTTGTGCTAAGCAGTCACTCGATTGGAAGTCAGTCTTCCCAGCTTTTGAGAAGCAGCATTCATCATTGCCTGTGGTCAGAGGAGCATCTGTCTTTGGAAGTCTGTGCTCTATCCCTCTGTCCCCCTCTGACCTCTCTAGATGGGATCCAGCCACCTCCTTGAGAGAATCTAGGCCATTTTCTAGCTGAATGCCTTGCCCATTTCCAAGTTCAGTGTCGGGGCCATTCTCTGGCTCAGGAGTAGGGTCACTGGCCACCTCACAGCCAGTGCTGTCCATGGATTCTTCCGGGGCCTTATTGGCAGAAGGCTTGGGGATAACCTTAAACTTTCTCTTTCTTCTTCCCTTTTTTGCAGTTCGGTCATCCAACTCCAAGTTCAGTGTCTCCCCTGGTTCAGAGCTGTTGTGACTGTTATGATTACAAGTAGAAGAGGCTTTGTGCTGCAAGTGACACAGTATGATGCTGGAAGGATCTCCTGAGCCCAGGAGGCTGAGCCTGTGGTGAGCCGGGATCAAACCACTGCACTCCAGCCTAGGCAGCAAAGATAGATCCCAACTAAAAAAAAAAAAATTGCTAGCCTTCCATCCATATAGTTCTGATGGAATACTACTACAAGTCCCTGGATGGATAAAATGGATTGGAGGAAATGCTCTTAGGATCAAGTCATCCATGGCACAACCACAGGACCCTCTGCTTCACTGGGTGGGGAGTGAGGGGTGCAGGCTGGTTTTAAATTGTAACTGACTAAGTAGGCGCTGGCAACTGCTTGCTGCGTTGAATGAGTGTCTGGTTCACTTCTTGGTGACAGTCCTAGCTTGGGCTGTTCATAGCACATATGGAGTGTCCTTTCCAGTCTGAGCATCACATTAAGAGGAGCACTGACAAGATGGAAATACACAGACTAGGGGCATCCAGGACCAAGGGCTGTGGGTAACTGTCAACCAGGCAGTTGGAGGAATAAGGGATGCTCAGCATGGAGAAGACCAGGTTCAGGGCCAGTTGTTTTTCATAGATTTGAGGGCTGTCAAATATTTAGAAGCAGGAAATAATACAAAGAAGATCATGTAGGCCAGGCATGATGGCTCACACCTATAATCCAAGCACCTTGGGAGGCCAAGGCAGGAGGATCACTTGATGCCAAGAGTTTGAGACCAGCCTGGGCAGCAAAGCAAGACCCCGTCTCTACAAAAAAATAGAAAAGAGTGGTAGTGTGTGCCTGTAGTCCCAGCAACTCAGGGGGCTGAGGCAAGAGGACTATTTGAACCAAGAGTTTGAGGCACTGGTGAGCCATGATCATGCCACTGCACTCCATCCTGGAGACTGAGTGAAACCATGTCTCAAAAAAAAAAAAAAAAGGAAGAAAGAAAGAACAAACGAAAAAGGGGGAAAAAAGGGAAAAAATGTATGTGAAGCATGGCACATGATAATAGCTCCAGATCTTAAAGAATCTCAGGGCTTCCAAGCAAGATGGCAATGGAACAGGTCAGACTGTGAGAGTCTCCGCAAAAGTGAGTGTCCATAAAGGCTCTCTGTGTGAGTGGGTGTGTGTCGGTGGGTGACTGAAAATGTATCTGAGAGGAGACTTGGGCTTATGCATCCCGTGGGTCTCCTCTGGAGGTGACTGCAACCCACTACCACCCTGAGATTGGACACCCAGGCACGGAGAATCATCTGCCGTTCTCGGGGTTCTCTTGAGAGGAGGCAGTAGAAAACAGTCGCCCCTACCACCTGGCACCCTGCCCACACCATCACCTGTACTAGCAGACTGGGCACAAGCAGGAGGAACCATGGAGAAGGCAGGTCATGGAAATCTGGAATAAAGCTCCAATGCCAGTGATGAGATGCCCACAGCCACTATCTTCTTAGTCCTGGGACCCAGCAGAGCCTTGCATTAGCCTGCCCACCACCACCCAGCCTCCATCTTGGAACCCAGAGGTGATCTTCTCATCAGACTCGGAGAGATAGATGCCCTTCCTCCATGTTGGAACAGGCACAGACACATCAGATCTGAGTGGGAGACTTGACAGCAGCAGCGAGTAGGGTGAGTCCGGATATGATCCATCCTCCTCCCACAGTAGTCCATGGGGCATCTGACCCATACTGAGAGCAACCCTGTCAGCCTGTGCTGACCAGAGCCACTCCCTAAGGCAGAGGCCTGAAAGGAACCTGGAGTCAAAGAAACAGCCACAGAGCATTTTTTTCTTCTTGTTTGTTTTTTGACTCAGTTTTAGCTTTTTTTCTTCTCTCTTTCTTTCTGTTTTTGTACTTGCTTTGTTTCTGCTATTTTAATTTCTTTTTTAGATTTTTCTGTTTATGTATGGGCATTTTTGAGGGAGAGTACACCAATGGGGGGGGTTATTTGTTTGCCTGTATGATTGTATGTTTTTGTCTTTTTTGTGTTTTTTTCTGACTTTGCTTGTCTCTCTGTTTATTCATTAGTTGGCAACCCTGTCTGTTTTCCCTCTTCTTCTTCTCTCTCTCCACCTCTTTCATCTTCCTCTTTCCTTTTTCCTTTTCTTAACTCATTTTGCTTTTGGGGCAAACAGACACCCCCACTGCACGGACAGATTGTAAGACAGTGGTAAGTGGGTTGCAGGAGGCCCACACACCTGTCAGTGGATACTGGGATCTGCAGATAGCTTCTGAATAACAGCTCCCCTCTTAATTAAATCTCAAAACTGCAAAAAGCACAGGTCCCCACCCCCAGTCCAGCTTCAGAATTGAACAAAATCAGAGGATCTACATAAGGAAGGAGATTGAGTAAACAGAAATAAAAACTACCCCCCCATCGCTGAACAGTAGAATTAAAGAAGAGGTTAAAAAAAAAGTGGATGGAAAACCTACACAAATGAAGAAAAAGCCAAAGGAAGAATATGAATCTCATATAGACCTCTGGAAGGTCAGCCACTGAGAATACAGACTTCAGAACTCAAACAATGAAGAGCCCCCAGAATGATTGATCTCAAATCACAAACCCAGATATTAAAATATTAATAGCGAGAATAAATAGAAATGAAGAGAGACAAGAGTAAAGAATGGAGTTTATAACTGAAATAACAGCAAATAAGAATACAGTGAGTAAAATTAACAACAGACTGATAAGTATGGAAAGCAGAATTAACCAAGCAGAAGAATCTCAGAGCTTGAGGACCAAAATATGGAACTAACCCAAACTGCTAAAAACACAGAAAAGAAGCTTTATTTATTTATTTATGAGTTGGATTCTCACTCCATCGCCCAGGCTGGAGTGCACTGGCATGCTCACAGCCACCCTAGCATTGACCTGCTGGGCTCCAATGATCCTTCCACCTCAGCCTTCCAAGTAGCCGGAACTACAGGCGCACACTACCATGGCCGACATTTTTTTAAAATTTATTTATTGTGGAGACGAGGTCTTGCCAAGTTGCCTGGGGTGGTCTCGAACCCACGGGCAAGGTAATCCTCTCACCTCAGCCTCCCAAAGTGCTGGGATTACAGGCTGAGCCACCAAGCCCAGCCAAAAAGAAGCTTTAAAAGACAGAACAAAACCTCTAATAGATGAGTGATTATTTCAAGAAGCCAAGCCTAAGACTAATTGGAATCCCTGCGAGACAGAGCCCACCCTGGAACAAACATTCCATGAAATTATCCAAGAAAACTTCCTTCATCTCGTCAGTGATATGACCATTCAAACACAAGAGATTCAGAGAACCCCTGCAAGATAACAAATGAGAAGAGCAACTCCTAGACACATAGTAATTCACCTACACAAAGTAGGTATACAAGAAAAAATCCTAAAGGTAGCAAGAGAGAAAGGTCAGACAACCTCCTGGAGAAGACCAATTAGAACAGCAGCAGACTTAACTACAGAAACACTTCAGGCTAGGAAAGATTGAAGTCCAATCTTCAAAGTTCTCAAAGATAAACAATTTCAATCCCTAAGAGTTTACACTACCTCAGACCAGCTCTACAAGAAACACTTAAGAAAGTATTAAACACAGAAGAAAGGAAAAAGAGAACGACAATGCCCTTCACAAGATCACATGAAAAAGATGGAAAACACACATGAATAAACCCAAAAATCAAAAGGAAGACAACAAACAAATAAACAGCAGCAACAACAACAAACTCTATGAGATCCTCATGACAGGGATAAACTCTCACATCTCAATAATTAGCCTGGTTGTGAATGGACTGAATGCACCACTGAAAAGACATATAATGGAAATTTGGATAAAATATCATGAGGCTACAATATATTGTCTCTAAGAGACTCATCTCACCAGAAAGGACACTCATAGGCTCAAAGTAAAAGGATGGGAAACAAAATTTCAGGCGAATGGAACACAAAAGAAAGCAGGAGTTAGAATCTTAATATCAGACAAAATACTCTTTAAACTATCAAAAATAAAAAGATATGGAAGGTCACTACATAATGATAAAAGGTTCTATCTATCAACAAGAAATATCCATCCTAGGCATATATGCACCCAACATAGGAGCACCAACTTTCATAAAGCAGCTTCTAGGTAAACTTAAAAAAGATATTGACTCTAACACTATCATAGCTGGGGATTTTAACACCCCACTAACAATCGGCAGATCATCAGACAAAAAGTCAACAAGGGGATCCGGAACCTCAATGTGACGCTTGACCAAATGGACTTAATTGATACCTACAGAACACTCCACTCAACAACCAGAGAATATAGATTCTACTCATCACCACATGGAACTTACTCTAAGATCAGCCACATCCTCGGCCATAAATCAAGCATAAACAAATTCAATAAGATTGAAATACTTCCATGCACCTTCTCAGACCACAGTGGAATAAAAATAAATATCAACACCAACAAAGTTCCCCCAAACCCACAAATACATGGACACTAAACAGCTTGATGCTAAATAATTCCTGGGTCAACAAAGAAATCCAAACAGGGATTAAAAGGTATCTGGAAACAAGTGAAAACAGAGAAACATCTTACCAAAATCTCTGGGATGCTATAAAAGCAGTACTAAGAGGTGAATTCATGGCTACAAACACATATGAAGAAAATGGAAAGATCACAAGTTAACAGTCTAACAAATAACCTAAGGAAGCAAGAAAAGCAAAACCACCAAAATCCTAACTTCAGCAGAAGGATCCAGATCACCAAAATAAAAGCCCAAATTCAAGACGTAGAAGACAAAAAGATAATACAAAAAATCAACAAAACAAAAAACTGGTTCTTTGAAAGAATAAACAAGATTGATGGACCCCTAGCTAGACTGACCAAGAAAAAGGGAGAAAAAGCCCAAATAAACACAATCAGAAATACAAAATGTGTCACAAGTGACCCCAAAGAAATGCAAAAGATTATCAGGGATTACTATGTACACCCGTATGGAAACAAACTCAAAAACCTAAATGAAAATGGAGGATTTTCTGACATCACACAACATCCCCAGGTTGAAACAAGAAGAAATCAAGTCCCTAAATAGAACAAATAACAACGCAGGAAATTGACCATGTCATTAAAAAACTACCTACAAAAAAAAAAAAAAAAGCCTGGACCAGATGGCTTTCCAGCAGAATTCTACAAAACATAAAAGGAGGAACTGATGCCAATCCTACTGAAAGTATTCCAGTCAGTCAAGAAAGATGGAGCCCTCCCCAAATCATTTTATGAAGCTAGCATCACATTGATACCCAAACCGGGTAAAGATCCAACAAAGAAAGAGAACTGTAGGCTAATACCCTTAATGAACATAGATGCTAAAATTCTCAACAAGACTCTAGCAAACCAGGTCCAACAACACATCTCAAAAATCATCCACCATGACCAAGTAGGCTTCATCCACAGGATGCAGGGCTAGTTCAACATCTGCAAGACCATAAATGTAAGTAAATGCATCAACAGATATAAAAACAACCACATCATTATATCATTAGACGCAGATAAAGCTTTTGATAAAATACAGCACCCCTTCTTGATAAAAACCCTCGAGCAGCTAGGTATAGATGGAACAAACCTCAAAATAGTAAGAGCCATCTACAAGAAAACCACAGCCAACATACTGCTAAACAGACAGAAATTGGAACTATTTCCCCTGAAAACCGGAACAAGACAAGGATGCCCACTCTCACCCCTCCTGTTTAACATAGTATTGGAAGTCCTAGCTAGAGCAATCAGACAAGAGAAGGAAATCAGGGGTATCCAAATAGGAAAAGAGGAAGTTAAGTTATCCCTCTTTGCAGACGACATGATTCTATACCTCAAAAACACAAGAGAATCTGTCAAAAACATCCTTGCACTAATAAAGGACTTTGGCTAAGTCTCAGGGTGCAAAATAAGTGTGCAAAAGTCAGTTGCATTCCCATACACCAACAATAAACAAACAGAAGCCCAAATAAAAAGTACAATCCTATTCACAATAGTCACAAAAAATGAAATACCTTGGCATCTTCCTAACCAGAGAAGTCAAAGATCTTTACAATGAAAACTACAAAACACTGCTCAAAGAAACCAAAGATGACCCAAACAAATGGAAAAATATTCCATGCTCATGGATTGGAAGAATCAACATTGTTAAGATGTCCATCCTACTCAAGGCAATCTGTAGATTTAACGCAATGCCCACTAAATTACCAGCAGCATTCTTCTCAGACCTGGAAATGACAATACAGGAATTCATATGGAAACATAAATGACATGAAGAGCCAAAACAATCCTCAGGAAAATAAATAAATAAATAAAGTGGTGCTGGGTGCAGTGGCTCAAGCCTGTAATCCTAGCACTTTGGGAAGCCGAGGTGAGGGAATTGCCTGCGCCCACCAGTTCGAGAACAGCCTGGGCAACTTGGTGAGACCTCATCTCTACAATAAATCAAAAACTAGCCGGGTGTGGTAGCGCACGCCTGTAGTTCCAGCTACTTGGAAGGCTGAGGTGGAAGGATCGCTTGAGCCCAGCAGGTCGACACCGGGGTGGCTGTTGAGCATGCCACTGCACTCCAGCCTGAGGGATGGAGTGAGACTCCAACTCAAAAAAACAAAAACAAAAACAAAGTGAGAGGCATCATGCTCCCAGACTTTAAGCTTTATTATAAAGCTACAATAATCAAAACAGCTTGGTATTGGTACAAGAGCAGGCATATAGACCAATGGAACAGGATAGAGATTCCAGAAGCAAAACTTCAACTTCTCAACCAACTCAACAAAGCCTCCAGCACCAGCCACTAGGGAGAGAAGAACTATTCAGTAAATGGTGCTATGGAAATTGGTTGATCACATGCAGAAGATTGAAACAAAACCCGTACCTATCCCCATACACAAAAATCAACTCTAAATGGATCAAAGACCTAAACATAAAACCTCAAACTGTAGGAACCTTAGAAAATGCTGGAGACACCCTTATGGAAATTGGAACTGGCAACCAATTCCTGATCAAAACCCCAAGTGCCCATGCCCTAAGAGATAAGATAGACAAGTGAGACCTCATCAAACTGAAAAGCTTCTGCAAAGTCAAAGAAACCATTGAGAGAGTGTGTAGACAGCTCACAGACTGGGAAAAAATATTTGCCAACTGTATGTCTGACAAAAGTCTAATACCTAGGATCTACAAGGAACTCAAATGTGCTGAAAATAAAAAAAAACAGCTCCATTACAAAGTGGGCAAAAAATATGAATAGACAGTCCTCAAAAGAAGACATATGAGCAGCCAACATATACATGAAAAAATGCTCAGCCTCACTAGTCATCAAAGAAATGCAAATTAAAATTACACCAAGATACCACCTAACTCCAGTCAGGATGGCCATCATCAATAACTCAGCAAACAACAGATGCTAGAGAGGATGTGGTGAAAAGGGAGCACTTCTATACTGTTGGTGGGAGTGTAAACCAGTACAGCTTCTGTGGAAAACAGTGTGATGATTCCTAAAAGATCAAAATATCAACCTCCCATATGACCCCGCAATCCCTCTGCTGGGAATATACCCTGAGAAATTAAAATCGATCGCTCTATGAAAAAGATACCTGCACACACACATTTTTTGCAGAATTATCCACAATAGCAAAACATGGAACCAACAGTGCTGCCCATAAAAAGAGGACTGGATAAAAAAAATTGGTACATATACACGATGGACTATTACGCAGCTGTAAATAAGGACACAACTATGAACTTCCCAGCAACTTGGATGGACTTGGAGGCTATAATACTGAATGATCTATCACAGAAACAAAGAACCGGGTATCACATGTTCTCATTCATAAGCGTTCCTTGAACACCTATTGTAATACTATAAGAAAGGGATTGGTAGAAGTGGGAAACTGCCAGGGGAGTGGGGGCTCACCTCATCAACAAGGGTACCTGCATAATGAACACTTGTATACAAACCCTGAATTGTTCCCCACATATTTAAAATAAAAATTTTTTTTTTTAAATCCCATTAAAGGAGACCATCCAATGACATGAGGAGTAAGAGGCATTTAGG
>CAUYQG010078927.1:0-15495 GCA_963574415.1 Tarsius wallacei | reverse complement strand
ATGCTGCCTTTTTTTTTTTTTTTTTTTTAGTTGGAGTCTCACTCACACGCCCAGACTGGAGTGCAGGGGCCGCTCCCGGCCACCGCAGCCTCGACCTGCTGGGTTCCCGTGATCCTTACGCCTCAGCCTTCCGAGTAGCTGGAACTACAGGCGCGCGCTACCACACCCGGCTAATTTTTTGATTTATTGTAGAGATGAGGTTTCGCTTGCCCAGGCGGGTCTCGAACCCGCGGGCTCAGGCAATCCACTCACCTCAGCCTCCCAAAGGTGCGGGATTACAAGCTGAGCCACCGAGCCCGGCTCAGATGCTGCCTTCTAACACTTCTCCCTGAAGTTAATAAATCCTCTGAATCTTGAGGAATACTTAAGTAACGCTCCATCCGGGGGCTCAGAGGGGGATACCTAAGACAATGGAGTGAGGTCAGGGTCAGGACGGGCAGGTGGGAATCCGACCTTACGCTCCCTCCCAACCTTTTTGCCTTGTATGTACCACAGAAGGCATTACTCTATGGTAACTTTTCACTGCAAATTCCAGAACATCTCGCCTCAGTGGGCTCAAAAAACAGGACAAACTTCTTATCTCTCATAGCAAGAAGCCCAGGGGTAGGACTGCTCCGGACTGCTTAATTCCATGGCTCCAGGTTTATTCTGTTCCTCATCCTGCCAGTCTCAGAGTGTCAGCCTTGTCCTTTGCTAGCTCTGACTATGGTCCCAGCATGGCTGATGTGGTTCCAGTCCACATGATACACACTGCTAGGACTTTTTTTCTCTGTCCATTCAAAAGCAAAGAAAGTGTTACCCAAATCTGCCTTCTGCCTTGGCCCCAGCAGTCTTTCTTTCCCTTCTCATGGGTCAGAATTGCATTCGATGTTCACGCCTGAACCAAGCACAGTCAGAGCTAGTGAGACCACAGTGATTTGCTAGGGTTAGGGCTTTTCCCTGGAGCTGGGGGTTGGGCCTCCCTTTCCTGACCCTTCTTGGCTCTGAAGGCCCTCCCCTCCAGGTCCTCTGGTGAGAAAGCACCATGGTGTGCATGGATATGTAGCAAAACAAAACAGAACAAAGCAATGGGGATTCTCTCCATGCTATGGAGACCCAGTTTATCTGGTTCTGAAGGGTTCCCTTTCCTTGGAGGGTAGGCACCTGCCTGGCTGTTCCCACTGGTCAGCATTGCTATGAAATTGCCTGGGGGTAAGGAGCGTGGACGGAAGGAACAAACAACAGATCACCAACCCACCCAGACTACCAACCGGCCCGACCCCCAACCCACCCAAACCAACTCACCCAAACCACCAACCCACGCAAGGGATCTCTCTCACTCTCTCTGACGTGTCAGGGCTTTCTTTCTCAAGTCTGAGGTGGGACAGAACCCTCTTGCAGTTCTTTGTGGCTTCATCTGGTGCACAGCTCAGGTTTCAGACTGCCTTCAAATCCAGGCTCAGAGATCACTGACGGACATCACCAGAAAGCTCCTTTGCGTTCTTGTTTCTCTCCTCAACCTACCGGCTGGTGTCTACTTTTCCCAGTTCTCAGCTGCTTCCCGCATTCCTTCCAGGGAGAAGTCACCCAGGGTCCTTGGGGATGATAGGATTGACTCTCCTGCTGATATCCAAAGAAGAAATTGTTTGCTTTGGTTCCCATGACTGGGAAGTGGCAGAAAGACAGGCCGTCCTTGGTCTGGGGGGCCAATGCTTGCATTTTTCACCACTATGTCACGCTGCCTCTGGAGGGGAAGCATGCATGAACCGGAGTCCGGGTTGGGCTCGGCTCCTCATCGGGGCTGTCTTGGCGGCTCCATTGCTCCTTTCTTTAGGCTCATGTCACGTAACACGACTCTACAAAGACAAAGACACGACTCTTCTCGGGTCTCTCATCAGCTTCTTGGGATCTGCCATTGGTTGGATAATGTGTTCTTACAGATCCATAGAAGGGAAAACCTTACAGGTTATTAACCCTGACCCTCTATGGTTAGTCGGGACTGTATCAAATAGGAAATCTATGACACTGTGTGTTTGGGATATGCAAAGCCTCCGGATGTAATCATGGCATCTTCTCCGAGAGAATTCAGTATGCTCTAGGGCAAGTAATTTGAAGTTTTATCTGAGTATTAAGACAAGTGAGTATACATGGCATGGAGTTGAAGGCAGAAATTGCATGCATTTTAAGCTCAAGACATAAAAAAGTCGAAAGGTCAAACTTGAGGTAAGCCAGGGCGCTACTCAGACGATCACATTTCATACCTTAGACTGGGGTTCCCAACGTCAGTGATAACCACTGCAAATGGACTAACCTATTTGTTTGAGGAGCATCTAGTGAATCACAGCTCTTCCCTGCTCTGGGACTCGGTGTCCTCACATTTGATTTGAGGAACTCGGACAGGCCCTCCAAAGACCATTCGTGTCGGGGCTGTTCCTGACCTGGTAACTTTGCCCTCCGTTCCCTACACTGCTACAATTTTCAGATGCATCAACTTCATAGACAGACCCACATTTACTTTGGTGACTGAGGTTTTCACAGGAGACACGTGGAAGCCGGTGGTTCTTTGTCTGTACTTGGTGCCATCCTGAGTGTGGAAAAGGAAACATAAATTGGTTTCTGTTATGGGTTTAACTGTGTCCTTCAAAAAAATATGTGGAAATCCTAACCTCTAAAACTTCAGAATGTGACCTAAAGTGGAAACGGGTCTTTACAGAGTTAATCAGGTTAAAACGAGGTCATTATTGTGGGTCCTCGTCCAGTATGACTGGTGTCCTTATAAAAAGGGGAAATTTGAACAGAGACAGACACGAACAGGAGAAGGCAATGTGAAGAGACAGAGACACAGGGAGAATGCCGTGTGGAGATGGAAGTGGGAAGCATTTATAAGCTAAAGATTCCAGGCAAACCACCGAAACTAGGAGAGGGTCATGAAAGAGACTCCCCTTCATGGCACAGACAAAAAAGGATTGTGGGAAATCCATAAATTTACAAAGGCAAAGAAATGAAGTCAACCAAGTCAACCAAATATCAGAGACTGGAGAGCAGATGGGCCAGTGTCAATGGCCTCGACAGACCTGAAGAAGCTGAGTTCTAACCTAGGAATGGGGACAACCAGGAAGCGACTCATCTCATTCCACAGAACCCTCGTGTCCAGATGAGAGGCAGGAAGAAACTTCGCAGAGGAGTCTGATCAGGCTGAAAGGAAAGCTTTAAAGACACTGACGCCAGGAGTCCCCTGATAAACAGCTCAGTCAGATCCCCTGGCTATGAAGATGCAAGCAGAGAATTCCAACCACACATGTCAGACTTCTGGTCCCTTTTTCGAGTCGCGCTTCTAGGAGCATGAAGTCTAGAATCACCATATTATACACAAGTGCGGAGGTCCAGCCTCCACAGAGCGGGGCCTGAGGTGGGGGGAGGGAATGAGAAAGAAAGACAAGAGACAGCGGGATTGGGAGGTCTCTCTCCTCAGTAGGTGAGTGCCTGTTTATTGTTTAGCATGCCTCTTATGTCGGGCAAAACTGTACAAGGGACTATTGTAAAAACGAGCAGCAGCAGCGTCTGGGCCAGGCATTCGGACCAGGTGTGATTGACGTCAGGTCACTGCTTTATTATAAAGTAACAAATCCAGGTTAGGGGAGATGAGCGAACCACAGTGGAATTATGATGTTACTAGAAGGCGAGTTGTTTTGTGTTTATCTTCTTGTACCTAGGGTTTTATTGTAGCTAAGACTTTATTTGTACTATGTGTACCCGGATGTGTGGGCATCTGAGACACTGCTTCGTGTAGCAGGCTGCATTCCTCACAGCCTGCTTCTGGCTAGGATGCAGGGTTTCCAAGCGAGACCTTGCCCATGAGCTTGGGGTACTCAAGGCCTGCTACGTTTTATGTAGCAGGCTGCATCCATCACCTGCCTTTGGCTAGAGTGCAGAGCTTCCAGGCAAGACCGCTGCCTACAAGCCTGGGGTACTCAAAGCCTGCTACAGTGGCAGTGCTTGTCTGTCCCCACATCGCATCTGCTCCGAGATGAGGGAGTATAGGCTTGGTTCCTTGAACACAAGCCAAGAACACAAGGACCTTGTTAGCTTATGCTCTGGTCTCCTTCACACAAGTCTTACATGCAAGATAGAGTGCTACGGTTTGAGTGCTTCTTCTCCAAAACTCATCGGCCGTATTGGAGGTGGGGTCTTTAAGAAATGATTTTGTCATGAGTGCTCTGCCCTGGTGAATGGCTTAATCCATTCATGGCTCAGTGGATTAATGGATCCGTGGGTCAGTGGGTTACTATGGGAATGGAACTAGTGGCTTTATATGAAGAGAAACCTCAGTTTTTACTCTTAAAGATTTTCAACTGATTGGATGAGGCCCACCCACATTATTGAGGACGGCCTCTTCTACTTAAAGTCCACTGACTGTAGATTTTATTTTGGGGAGTTGACTTTTTTAAAATTTTATTTTAAAGATGTGGGGTATAATTCAGGATGACTGTGGATGGTAACCATACCTACAAAATACCTTCACAGCAGCAGATTAGTGTTTGATTAAGTGGGTACTACAGCCTAGCCAAGCTGACACATAAAACTAGCCATCACACCAACCAAACTAGCAGTTAAGCATGCCAGTAGAATAAGACATTTTCAAGGATAGAAGGTCTAAAGATTTTTATATGCCATACACCCTTTCTTGGGATGCTACTGGAGGATGCTTTTTAACAAACCAAAGGATTAAACCAAGCACAAGGAAGACACATGTCTCAGGCTGGGAACCCTTGAAGACTTCAAGACATGGATTCCTGTGCAAGTGATTTGTGAAAGTGACCTATAAGGGGCCGGGTGTGGTGGCTCACGCCTGTAATCCCAGCACTTTGGGAGGCTGACGTGGGAGGACTGCTTGAACCCTGGAGTTCAAGACCAGCCTGGGAAACATAGCAAGACCTCTCTCTCTTAAAAAAAAAATTAGCCAGGCATGGTGGCACATGCCTTTAGTCCCAGCTACTTGGGAGGCTAAGGTGAAAGGATCGTCTGAGCCCAGGAGGTCGAGGCTGCAGTGAGCTGTGATTGTGCCACTGCATTTCAGTGTGGGCAACAGAGTCAGATCCTGATGGAAAAAAAAAGACCTATACAGGAGTGAAGAAAGCAAGACAAGGGAAAGAGAGGAAGCCAAGCAGGTGTGATTCCAGGCAGGCAGCACCCACGGAGGGTGACTTCAATCCAGTCCCGCAGAAAAATCCTATAGTATAAGTGACTTCAGAGTTGTCCCAGCTGAGGCAAGCAGCTGGTTTGCATATTCCCACACTGGTCAATTGATAGTTAGGGGCTGCTTTGGATGGTGAGGGGTGGGGGATGAAAATTCCTAGGCACTTGGTCTCTGGATTTAGATGAAGCACCTGTCAGGGGCGTCCTCTGAAGAGGAGTTGCAGGTGCTGGTTGTTGGAAGCAAAATCACACTGAAGCCTCCGGTGTGTGTGTGTGTGTGTGTGTGTGTGTGTGTCCAAAAAACACTACAGACTGAGATACAGAAAACAGAGGATCTAAAACAGGAAAAAAGGAACCCCCAAGGTGATGGTGAAGGGAGATCCCAAGATAACTGTCACGTAAACAGCTCAGATTGCTGGAGTGGATCAGATTAGGAGAGACTTATTCAAGAAGATAAAAGTGGTAAAATGCCCAGTGAGTTTGGACGTACTGAGAAGAGATTTATGTACACGGGGAAGAGTTTGTGGTTGAATTAATAAGAACATAGAAAATTTAGCAAATGAAAGACGGTGGCAACGTTCAACTCCAGGGAAAACAAAATGCATTCGAAGTCACCAGAGTTCATAAGCCTCCTGACTAAGTTATCAATAGCATTTGCATGACCATAATAATGTAAGCACGGAAGGTCTGGAATTTAGCTAAAATGACGAGTCTACTCTGTTGGGAGGATAGGAATAAGAAGCAGGTGTGTGTGGTGGGTGGGAGACAGTGGTGAAAATGCCACATCTTTCATGCTGGGAAGCCAGTGGCTGAGGCAGACACACGGTCGAGAAGCAGCAGTATCAGCATACTGCTTACAGGTGGGGTGAAAAAAATCCAGAACATTCCAAAGCTGAAAATGCTCTCCTCCGGGTGGCGAGAAGTGGGGGTGGGATGGGGCAGAGTGTGCAACTGTTGCATCCAAGTCTTGTACAATAATGGACCCTTAAAACTGTGTGCATGCAAAACTGTTATTCAAAGTAAAAGAGTCAATTAAGAAAGGAAGAAAGCCCTGGAGGCAGAGATGACGGTGACGTGGGAGATGAGGGAGAATAGGAGGTTGATCCAGACAGATTTTCGCTGGATTAGCTTGTGTCCTTCCACCCCCATGGAGGGCCCCAGTAGATAACAGTGCCAGCAAGAGCCTTTGATCTGCAGACCCGAGGAACACAGACTCTCAGAACCTTGAAAAGTTAAAATCATATAACCGTAAAAGTTTGAAATATTGCATTCATAGAATCTCATTTTAATTCATTCTCTAGAACTCTACTCAGGCTGCAGTGCACTACTGCATTCCTGCCTGGACAACATAGTGAGACCCTGTCTCTAATGATAATAAACTCCACGCAGGTGTCATTTCCTCCAAAAAGTTCTTTTTTTTTTTTTAGTTGGAGTCTCACTCTATCACCCAGGCTGGAGTGCAGTGGCATGCTCACAGCCACCGCAGCCTTGACAGGCTGGCCTCTGGCAATCCTTCCTCCTCAGCCTTCCCAGTAGTTGGAACTACAGGCATGTGCCACCACGCCTGGCTGATTTTTTTGATTTATTGTAGAGATGAGGTCTTGCCAAATTGCCCGGTCTGGTCTCGAACATCTGGGCTCAGGAAATCCTCTCACCTCCACCTCCCAAAGTGCTGGGATGACAGGCATGAGCCACCCTGCCCGGCCCCAAAAAGCCTTTTGACTCCTCTCTACATCCCCAAGATGCTTGGGTTTCCTGCCTTCCAGCATCACCAACTTGTAGTATCAGTTGTGCACTTGTCCTTCTCTGATGACAGAGCCTGTATCCCTAGTCATTTCCAGGTACACACAGTCATTTCCGGTTTGAGTTCGATTGTTAAGGTCTCCTCCGTCCGCCCACCCAATTCCCACTCTTTCCCTGGAGTTGCGTCAAGTCCAAGGAGTTGCAGATGCCTCCGCTTCATGGCGAGTTCCTGGGGTCTGGTCACAGCAAGTCTCCGCTGACTTCCGGGATGTGTAACTTCCGCCCTCTGGTTTGGTTTCTGGCATCCAGCCTATTGACACCTGCAGCAATGTCTGTCCCATTGATCTGTGTCTTCCTCGTCTTGACCACAAAGACCTTCCTCGCTTGCAGTTCCTTCTCAGGCAGGTCCTTGAGCCCCTTGGCTGTGCTCCAAAGCCTCTGGAGGGCCCAGGAAGACTCGGGAGAGGCCATGCCAGAGTCGGCTTGCTCAAATAGTCCCTGCCGCCATTTTTGGTCCATTGGGCTGCAAAACTCTTAGGGACCTCACTTACCCTACTGGACAAAAACATTCCTCCCCCCACAGATGCCTGGGCTGATCCATGTTGGTTTCTATCGCCCTGACGCAATGTTACCATAAACTTAGAACAACACACATTTATTATCTCATGGTTTCTGTGAGTCAGGAATCCGGCCACCGCTTAGCTGGGTCCTCTGCAAGGCTGCAGCCAAGGTGTTGGCCAGGGCTGAGTCCTCATCTGAAGTTCAACCGCGGAAAGATCTGCTTTCCATGATTGCTTGCAGCATTCTGTTCCTTGCAGGCTGCCAGACCAGGGGCCTCAGTTGCTTGCCGGCTGTTGGTTGGAGGCTGCTCTCAGTTCCTTGCCCCAAGGTCTTCTCCACAGGCAACTGACAACCCGGCAGCTGGCTTCATACAGCCAGCAAGGAAGAGGTTCTCCTCGCAAGACGGGCACTGTAATCGTAAGTAGCATGATCACGTGCATGTAATATTATGCCTCTGTCACCTTTGCTGTATTCGATTGGTTAGAAACAAGGCACAGGGTCTACCCAGACTTGAGGGGAGGGGATTATGCAAAGACATGAATACCAGGAATTGGCAGTTATGGAGGGACACCTCAGGGTCTGTCCACTTCTGCATTGATCTCTGACTCTCCTTGTATCTCTTGGTCTCCTCCTGGCCTGTGGAGTCTTGGGTGGGGAAGCTCACTTACCCTTTCTCAGGCATGTCTTCTCAATTCTACTCTTTGGAGGATGCTGGCTTTTTGTACTCAGAAGCCAGGATTTGGGGACTTTAAGCTGCCAAAAATTCAAAAACTCAAAAGCTGGGAACTCACTTTTTTGTTCTTCATTGTTTATGCCATTCCTTTCTTCCTTCTTTCTTTTTGTTGAGTTGGAGTCTCACTCTGTCGCCCAGGCTGGAGTGCAGTGGCATGCCTCAACCTGCTGGGTTCAGGCGATCCTTCTGAACACCTGGAACTACAGGTGTGTACCACCACACCCGGCTAATTTTTTGATTTATTGTAGAGACAAGGTCTCGCCATGTTGCCCAGGCTGGTCTTGAACCCGTGGGCTCAGGCAATCCTCTTACCTCCCCCAAAGTGCTGGGATTACAGGCATGAGCCACCGTGCCTGGTGCCATTCCCTTTTAATGTGGTAAGTCCAGACTGCCCTCACTGCTGCCCCAGAAGTAGTCATGGGTGAAGTGCATGACTGGGAATGACATCACTATGCCCTGCCACGGTGCATGGGGGTCTAGTGGAATGAACGTCAATGCCTCAGAGACCTGGGTGCAAATTCTGGCTTTCCCACTTCCTAGCTTTGTGATCTTGAGTGAGTCACCAATTTTCTGTGAGCCTGTTTCCTCCCCTATGAAATAAGGATGACAATACCAACTCCTACAGCACTGTGAGGGTTCACTGTAGCAAAGTTGGTAAAAGCTTCTTTGTAAATTACAAAGTACTGTGTTGTGTATCTGTTACTGTTATGGCTGTTAATCCTCTGATGAGTGGTTGAAATTTGCCCAAGTGCACAAGCAACCCCTCTCACAGTGATTACAGACAACACTCGATCCTGACGGGGCTTCTCTGCAGGTCTGGAGTTGGCAGGGAGGCTAATGCCTTTGATGCAAGTTAAATGCATGCTGGCAGATGCTGACTACAGACGTGCTGCTGTGTCTTGGGCAAGTCGTGGTTTAACTCGAGGTTTTCCCAAGTCAGCGTCACTATACCAGATGGCAATATTACACACATGGATGCCTCCAGCAAATTGCAGAGGTGGAGTGGATGGACAGTCAGATTCCTAAAAGCAGGCCTGTCCAGCCCTGGGAGTGTTATTCCAAAATGCCATCTGGATAGAGTGTATTTATCCTCTGCGCAATATTCTTTCCATCACAACAGCATTACAACTCTTCCTGTTCCCGGTCCCAGGCTCTGTGCAAGGGAGACACATTATGCGTAGATTTGCGTAAGTGTTTTCTTCTCCTTTGACTTGCTCAAAAAATATTAATTTTAACAAGTATTTCTGACATTGGGTGGCATGGATGACACAAACAGGCTATAACATTCTTGTAACTTTCTCCTGAAAATATCATGCCTAGTAGCTTGTCTTTCCTAGAAGGAAGAAATTGATACATCAGGCTGCAGATCCAGCTGAAGGCCTACAACACAGAGCAAGCTGTTACATGAGTATAAAATTAGGGGCCTCCAGATGGTGCAAGGAACCTCTCGGCAAGACTGTCATTCTGGCCACAGTGGTTTTGAATTTGTCCTTCTGTAATTTGATCTAAAGATCTTTGTCTCCTTGTTGTGGCCTTTCCACGTGCGCTTTCTTTAAAGAAAGCTGGATGGAGCATTCAGTGTCTGAGTAAACAGCATCATTTACGGCGTTGTTCATAGTGGAGTGACTGTGGGTTCACAATGACATGGGAAAAAGAAAGCGAGAGGGTGAGTCACTGATCCTAGATGAGAGTATTTTGGATCAAGTGAAACGTGGAGTGGGGTTTGCAAAGAGACAGCGTCAGTTCGTATGGGCCACAGAGAGAAGCCCAGCTTGCTTCACTCAGCAGAGCAGAGATACGAGGAACAGGGTGCCCGTGTCCGGGAGGCTTCACCCAAGGACTACAGGCAACCCGGGGCTAAGCACTGCTCCCAGGCTGGGAGTGTTCCCTTCCTGCAGAGGAGTGATCCTCTGGCCCGCAGGGGCTGATTCTGGAAGAAGTAGGTGAAGGCAGACAGGGTTCCTTACATTTATGAGCTCTTCCCGTGCTCCAAGCCTGTTGTTAGAGACGTTACAGAAGGACTCGCTCAGTCACAGGAAGAACTACGGGAAGCGAGCACAATGACCGTGACTGTTATAGTGCACTAGTCCATACTGGTTAGAAGGAGAATGAAGGAAACCTTAAAAATATCTCAGACGTTGAACTCAGTTTGTAAATTCCTATTTCCGCTGTTAGAAGATGTAACTTAGCATTATTTCGAGACTTTTTAACCCAACATGTTAACTTCTTTTTTTAAAAAAAATAAGAGTTATGGTCTCATTATGTTGCCCAGGCTAGTCTTGAAACACTGGGCTCCAGTGATCCTCCTGTCTCGGTCTCCCATAGTGCCGGGATTACAGATGTGAACCACTGGCCCCAACACATTCATTTCTGTGCCACTTCTGGTTCAAAATGTAACCACATCAAGTCCTGTGTCGTCCCCCCCCCCATGTATTTGGTTCAAGGGAGTGTTCAGAACCCATCGGCCTTGGGTGGTGGGTGTCCGGCTGTGGTTGTCTTGCTGACGTAGCGTCTGCTCTTTGTCTCTTTTCATCTCAGTCTGGGCAAGGTGCTTATTCTGGGGGCAGGGATATCTTCCTCTGTTGACTCGGCCTCACCTCACTCACCACCTCCTCCTTCCTGCTTTGGCTGAAGCAGCAGGGGCCGGTTTGCCAGAGCCTGCCTGTTACCTGTTTACTTAACACGGTTCTCATGACCCCGCCTAGCAGAGCTGTTCTTCCAATGATGGCTTTTGTCTGTGTCGCACCTCAAGACCAACAATTCCAGTGTGACTTTGGTGCCTGCAGTGCCTTCTTTTTTTTGAGCTGGAGTCTCACTCCGTCGCCCAGGCTGGAGTGCAGTGGCAGCCTCAGCCTTCCAAGTAGCTGGAACTATAGGCGCGCCCTACCAAGCCTGGCTAATATTCTTTTGATTTATTGTAGAGACGAGGTCCTGCCAATTTTCTCAGGCTGGTCTCAAACCCATGGGTTCAGGCAATCCACTTGCCTTGGCCTCCTAAAGTGCTGGAATTACAGGCTGAGCCACCGAGCCCGCCCTGTAGTGCCTTCTTCCATCCTCCCAGAACCTAGCACTGATCTTCCTGCGGATGTAGCATGATTTCAGGGGACAATTCCTGCCCTTGTGTTGCTGCTGACATCCTGAGTTCAGCTGCAGAGAGAGTCTGCTGATCTGGCTGGGAAGACCTCACTAGCCCCGGCTCTTCTGTCCTCCTGTCGTGTGCTGCGGTGACCTTCAGGTTGGCTCATGGGTGCTCATTCTCGGTGGCCCCCTGCTCTCCCTTTATGCCCATGCTAACTCCTGGGGCCCCTCCACCCATCCAGGCCCATGACCTCTACAGACATCTCTTCAGATTGCTGGCTGACTCTAGGCTCCACAGAGCTCCAGGATGGGCAGGGTACCAGCCCCCTGGACTCTCAGATCTTCTCTGTCCAGCCTGGGCTTGCCCAGGGATGAGAGACCAGGAGTTGAGCTCCTGCGAGTATTATCCTTCTTCTTTCTCTCAAGCCCTCTTCTTCCTCCTCCAGCTTGGAGCTCTTACATGTGTTACAGAGTACAAAGACAAACCTGCCCTCTCTGTTGGCATCTCTGTTTCAGATTTTTCCCATCTCACACCCAGAAAATGTCCTTTGACTTAAACAATAAATAATGTAGTGCATTTGTTCCCAAAGGTAATACACTATGTCAATGGGTGTGTTCCTTTTTAGTTGTAGAACCTGGTCAGGACCGGGCTATCCAGCGCCACACCCACTAATGCTATGAAATCTTACTCTGCTACATGAATGGTACCTCTGTACTACATGTGAAGAAATCAAACCCCAGAGAGGTTCAGGATCTGTCCAAGTTGGGAAAAATCCAGAATTGTCTGAAAGGAGATGCAGTCCCCCTGGGATCACGCTACACCCCTGGGGAGGTCACTGCTATGCTCTGGATGGGTGCGAGAAGTGCCTATGAGTCCCTCCAGGCTCCAGAGCCACACTGGAATTGTTGGTCTTGGGTTGCGACAGCAGCAAAAGTCAACAATGGAAGAATGACCCTGGTAGGTGGGGCCGTGAGAACCGTGTTAAGGAAATAGGTACCAGGTAGGCTCTGGCAAACCGGTCCTGGCTACTTCAGCCAAAGCAGGAAGGAAGAGGGGGTCAGTGAGTTCCCAAGAATGCTGACTGTGCAATGCACTCAAGGAATCAGAAGCCAGTAAGAACTCCCAAGTAGGTTTTACCTAGCAAGGTGGCTGCAGAGACAAAGGAGAGGACAGTAAGAGCACATTCTTCACCAGTGGGCATGAGCACAGTATGTGGGGGCCACGGAAGACACATGCACCCCCAATTTCCCGGAAAGAAACATCAATTGTCATAAATGTAATGAACTTCCAGCTCAAGGTGGTAGACTGAACCCATGTATTTATTTCTATTCCCTAGTCAAATATCAATGAAATGACAGAAGAACTAAAAAAGATATAACCCTCCCCCCAGGACAAATAATACAGGAGAGAACAGGCCCTCAGACAGTGATATTTGGAAGCCCCCATACAAAGTGGCTGGGTCACCGTAAGATCTCCTGTTCTAAAGCCCACAGCCACCAAGCCCCATTCAGGAACACAGTTTTTAGGACTTCACTTTTATTTATTTATTTATTTTTATTCTTATTTTTTTTGAGTTGGAGTCTCACTCCGTCGCCCAGACGGGAGTGCAGTGGCACGCTCCCGGACATCGGAGCCTTGACCTGCTGGGCTCCGGCGATCCTTCCACCTCAGCCTTCCAAGTAGCCGGAACTACAGGCATGCACTACCACGCCCGGCTAGTTTTTGATTTATTGTAGAGATGAGGTCTCGTCAAGTGGCCCGAGCAGGTCGTGAACCCGCGGGCTCAGACAAACCACTCACCTCGGCCTCCCAAAGTGCTGGGATTACAGGCTGAGCACCGAGCCCGGCCAGGACTTCACTTTTAGATGAGAAAACCAAACCAAACCAATCAATCAAACAAACAAACAAAAAAACCCCAATAAAACCCTCATGAACCCCAACAGAAAAAACCCCAAAGAGCATCAGATATTTGGAAAAGTCTCTTGTAGGAAAGATAGTGATGAAAACTAGCAAACAGGACAGAGAATCTCTGAGGAAACATGAATGAGAAGGGAAGAAGAAAACCTCAAAACAAAACAAAACTACCTCTATAATTAAATAGCCTAAGAGAGATAAGAGGTAATGTTGTATGTATGAGCTATTTTCAGAGGGAAAAGAGGTGATATCGCATAGAAGTACTCCTGGAAATGTAAAATATGATAAAAGTAATATACTCAATAAATGAGTTTGGGGATAACATCAAGGAAGATAATGTGGGAGATAATCTTTCAGAAATAGAACGGAAAGCCAAAGAGATGGAAAATAGAAAAGAAAGATAAGAAAACCAGAGTGTCGGTTCAGGATGTCAACATTTGACTAATAGGACAGAGAGAACACCAAGGAGTGGAAAACCACAGAAATAGTTCAAGAGGAGTTTCCAGAATTATAGGACAAGAATTTCTGAATTTCAAAGCCCAGCGCAATGAATTAACAAAATTTGACTATCAAGCATATCGTCATGTAATTTCAGAACACCTGGGATATAGACGAGGACCTTCAACCTTCTAAGGAGAATAAGAAGGTTACGTACAACTTATTAGGCGTCAATAGCCCGGAGCTTACCAATAAAGACCCTGGAGACTGGAAGAAAATCAGTAATAATTTTCAAATTCTAGGAAAAATGCGTCTTAATCTAGGGTTCCATGTTCTGCCAAACCGCCAATCATGTGTGGAGGTGGAATGATATTTACAAACATACAAGTTCTTAACAATGTATCTCCTTTGCGTATCTCCAATGCTCAGAAGGCTGCTGGGTGTGTGCTTCGCACAACAGGACTGCAAACCAAGAAAAACGTGAAGTCAGTGCAAGGAGAGAGGCACAGGGAGTTCCCAGGATGATGGGAAGAGATGGTCCAGGACCTCCACTAGTTAGCAGAGGGGTGGGAGGCTCCAGCAGGAATACCCCCAAGAAAAGTACTGGAACTGGCAGATGATCGGGCACGTTTGATGGCATCGAGGTGGTCCCTATCTTCCACAGGAGGAAGCTGACATATAAAGCATAAAACAGAAGACTCAAGAAATGAGACTATAATGTTATTTAGAAATAAGCAATCAGAAGCAACAGTTGAAAAAAAACACACTGAACATTGTTGGCTTTGAGAAGTGGGATTCATGACACAGAGGGGATGATTCCAAGAACTGATGTTTTCATTTTAAGGCTACAGTTCTATTTAAAAGCACGTGTATGTGGTGTTTGGAAAAATACTCCTTTGACATTTGCTGATGTTTTACAATTTTGGCCTATCAAAATTACAGTTTCACATGATTTAACTTAATAAAAATCACATTAAATAGAGGTGTGAAAGAATCATCAAGAGTAACGCTATCCATAGAAAGATAAATACTGCATGATCTCACTTATGTGTGGAATCCAAATGGGTTAAACTCACTGAGGCAGAGGGTAGGATGGTGGTTACCAGAGGCTGGGGGAGAGGGATGCCAGGGCATCGGGAAGATATTGGTTAAAGAATACCAAGTTGCACCTCATCTCTATAATAAAAAATCAAAAAATTAGCCGGGCGTGCCTGTAGTTCCAGCTCCTTGGAAGGCTGAGGCGGAAGGATCGCCGGAGCCCAGCAGGTCGAGGCTGCGGTGGCCGGGAGCGGCCACTGCACTCCAGTCTGAGCAACAGTGAGACTCCAACTAAAAAAAAAAAAAAAAAAAAATACCAAGTTTCAGTTACATAGGAGGAATACACTCAAGAGACCTACCATACCACCTGGTGACTGTGTGAATAACCATGTATTGTATCCTTGAACTTTGCTAAGAGCGTAAATTTTAAGTATCTCACTACAAAGGGGTCAGCATGTGAGGCGATGCGTATGTTAATTAACTCATTTAGCTAGTCCATAATGTATACATATTTCAAAGCATCCTGCTCCACACCATAAATATATACAATTTTTATTTGCCAGTTAAATAAAAAATAAAACTGAGTATCACCTGTTCTCACTCATAAGTGGACCTTGAACAACTATCATAATACTATAAGAAAGGGATTGGAAGTAGTGAGAAATTGCCAGGGGAGGGTAGGGGTGGGAGTGGCAGTAGTGGCAAACTACCAGGGGAGGGGCGGGCACTCCTCATCAACAAGGGTACCTTCATAATGAACATTTGTATAACTAACCCTGAATTGTACCCCACATATTTAAAATAAAGAATTTAT
>CAUYQG010078925.1:0-11134 GCA_963574415.1 Tarsius wallacei | reverse complement strand
TGCCAAGTCCTCATTTTGCTAGAGCTGCAGACAAACCTAAAGGCTATTTTCTATATCAATCTTTGTAGAACAAAAATCAATGTTTTTCACCTCCAAAATCACAGCAAAAAGTTAAACATATGTTTCAAGTTATAGATCAATCACCCAAATTCAGCTTCCTAATTTTAGATTCTACAAAGATTAAAACAATTTATCAAGTTAAGAATTCTAGCAAGTTTACTGACATTTAAGAACGATTGTTAATTTTACGCAAACATGGTAGGCAATAGAAGTGTTTTGGTCTATTTGTAATTATTAAAGAGAACAAGTACTATATTAAAAATAAAAGATCTTTTAAAAATGGCTTGATTAAAATAAAGTACTAAAACCTGTCATTATGTAATCATAAATCTGAAGATTTTGGTTTAACTAAGCGTAAGTGTTTTTGTGAAATCTTTGCACAGGATGGCAAGTTGAGCACAGGCACCCACATGACCTCCCCTAGTGCCCCTCACTTCCAGCTGAAAGTGACAAAATGAAGAATGAAGCTTGGATACACTTTGATGCTTCTTAGAAAAATGGGAAAAGTAAAGACAACGTCAGAAAGTGGTGTTTCTTGTTTTAAAGCCTCCTTTTGTACTATAAGTTCTATTTTGTATTTTTCATTGATAGACGCATTTTTCATTTTCAAGTTGTGGTAACAGGCTGTATCATTGCTTTCCTTCTCTATTTCTCTCATGTACATGTTTTATGATTTCTGAAATCCAAAGTCTGTGGTAGGCAATGTTTTACATGCATGTAGTTCAAGATAAACCAGGACGTTTCATGGCTTTCAAAATGTTTTATGGAAAATATTATGACTAAATGCACATTTGTACAGCCATTCATACATCTTCTTGGACTGACAGTGTAGCAACACATTTTCTGGCACATAACTCGAGAGTCTCAATTGTCCATGTGACCATGAGCTGCAGCAGATCTGCAGTTATTTATTTGAAGGAGATCTTTGCTCTGACTACAGAGATTATTATTATTATTATTATTATTTTTTGAGTTGGAGTCTCACTCTGTCGCCCAGAGTGGAGTGCAGTGGCCGCTCCCGGCCACCGCAGCCTCGACCTGCTGGGCTCCGGTGATCCTTCCGCCTCAACCTTCCAAGTAGCTGGAACTACAGGCGCGCGCTACCACGCCCAGCTAATTTTTTGATTTATTGTAGAGATGAGGTCTCGCTTGCCCAGGCAGGTCTCGAACCCAGGCGGGCTCAGGCAATCCACTCACCTCAGCCTCCCAAAGGCGTGGGATTACAGGCTGAGCCTCCGAGCCCGGCTTATAATTTTATATAAATTGACTCATGCAGCATATACTCTTTTGGGGAGCAGGTGTAATTTCTTTCACTTAGCATAATTATTTTGAGATCCATCATTGTTGCATGTATCAATAGTTCATTCCTTCTTCTTTATAACCCACTTTGTATGTCAGTAGCTCATGTCGTTTTATTGCTAGGTGGTATTACATTATATGGACAATAACACAATTTGTTTATCCATTCTTTTGTTGATGAACGTTTGGGTTGTTCCCAGGTTTTGACTGTTACAAATAAAGCTGTAATGAATATTCATGTATGTATCTGAATGGACATATGCTTTCATTTTTCTTGGGAAAATACCAATGAGTTGTATGACTGGGTATATGGCAGACATATGTTTAACTTTTTAAAAAACTGCCAAACCGTCTTCCAAAGTGGTTGTACATTTTATACTACTAGCACTGTGTGAAAGTTCCAGTTGCTCCGAATCCTCACCAGTTAGTATGGTTAGTCTTTTTAATATTAGACATCCTAATAGATGTGTAGTGGTATCTCATTTTGGTTTTAACTTGCATTTTCCCAATGATCAATACTTTTCATGTACTTATTTGCCATTTATATATCTTCTTTTATAACATGTGTATTAAAATCACTTTTTAAAATTGAGTTGTTTTCTTATTATTGAGTTTTGAAATTTCTGTGCATGTTTTGGGTGCAAGTACTTTATCAGATATGTGGTTTACGAATGTTTTTTCCAAGTTTGTGGTCTGTCTTTTTATTCTCTTAACATTGTGTTTCAAGAAGCAGACGTTCTCAGTTTTAATGAAGTTCAGTTTGTCATGTTTTTCTTCTGTGGGTTGTGCTTTTGGTGTCAGATCTAAAATATCTTTGCCTAATCCAAGGCCACAAATATTTTATCCTATTTTCTTCTTTGAGAAGTTTTATAATTTTAGGTTTTATATTTAGGCTTAGAAGCTATTTTGAGTCGACTTTGGATATGGTGCAAGGGTGGATCCAAGTCTACCCCTTGGATATGGATATTAAATTGTCCCAGCACCATTTTCTGAGAAAATTATTCTTTCTGCATTGAATTTCCTTCGCAGCATTGCTGAAAATCAATGGGTCACATTTGTATGAGCCTATTTCTGGGGCAAAACCTCTTTTACTCTACCTAATCCTCCTTGATCTATGAGGACGTCTAACTTGACTGGTGGGAACATAAATTATTCCCACTTTGTATGTCAGTAGTTCATGTCTTTTTATTGCTAGGTGGTTTGAACCCCAAGTATTCTTCCCTTTAATTATTTTAGGTGATTCTTCCTTGATCTTGGGATGTTTTGTCACACACATATACTGATAAGTGCTCAGTTGAAGAGCTGAGGGAATTCTTTTGCAGACTTTAGAGGTTTTTTCTCTGTTTACTCTTTTTTCTCTGGTACTCTGCTCTACAAACTCTAGCTGCCTTGGTCATTCTGGACTCTCAGCTCAGGGAGACTACAGAACTCCTCTGGGGATTCTCCTCCCTATGCCATAGTCTAGAATCACTTTCCAGATAGTAAGCATGTGCGACTGTAGGACTTACCTTGTTTCCTGTCACTCAGTGTTCACTACCCTTCGTTGTAAGATGCCCTGTGTCTTGAAAACCAATGTTTCATATATTTTGTCTGGTTTTCAAATTACTGAAAACAGAAGGGTATACTTGTCCCTGTTATTCCATCTTGGTTGATGAAAAAAATCTGTCTGGCATTATTCTAAGTGCTGGATCTATTAGAATTGAACAAAACAGATAAAATCCTTGGCATCAGACAGATTATGTTTTAGAGGGTAAAGACAGGAAATTAAAACATGAAAGAAAAATTAATATGTATAAATAAACAATTTCTGAAAATAAATGCTTTTGACAAAATAAAATGGTAATGGTGATAGAGAGGCAGCGAAGGGCTCTCTGGAGGAGGTGACATTTGAGGAGATAAAGTACAAGAAGAGACCATCACTTAAAGAGCTAAAATAAAAGTGTTCTAAGATAAGGATGCATGACACTCCAAAGGCTCCAAAACAGAAATAAGCTTTGTTTGATGGGACAGTATGGCTACAGTGTATTTGAAGTGGGGAAATGAGGTTGGTGCAGTAGGCTAAACTCAAAATTAGAAGGGCCTTGTAGATTATTATTCCAATGATCTATTGCGATGTAACAAACATCCCAAAAGTTAGTAGCTTAGAACACACAGCTATCATTAATCCTGCTCATGAATCTAAAGGGTACCTAGGGGTCAAATAGGCAGCTCTTGCTCAGTGTCTCTCATGTAGTTGTCATCAGGTGGCAGCTGGGGCTGGGGTCATCTCAATGCTTCATTCACCAGTCTGGATTCTGGGCTAGGCAGACAAACAACTGAAAGCTAAAACATTTCTGACTCATTGATTATCTCTCTGTCGTTTTGGTCTCTCCATGTGCTCTTAGGATAGTTAAGCTTCTTACATGGTGAACAAAGGTTCTAAGAGCAAGTTTCTCAAGAGAAACTGGCAGAATCTAGAGGATAGTTTCAAATGTAACCTTGAAAGTCACACAGTGTCACTTCTGTCACATTTGGTTTATCAAAGTAGTCACAAAACCCTACTCAGATCCAAAGAGAGGGAATATAGACTCAATTTCTTCTTGGAAGACTCAAATAACGTGTGGACATGTTTTAAAATCACCACAGTCATGGCAAAGAGTTTGGACTATATTATTCCAAAGGAAAGCCATTGGTGGATTGTGAAAAAGGAAATGATGCACAATGATTTGCAGTTTTAATAGACCACTCCATCAGGATCAGTAGATACAAAATCAACATGCTAGAATCAATTGTATTTTTGTATACTAACAAAACATTTAGAAAATTAAAAATTTTAAATGATACCTTTTACAAGAGCACTTAAAAAATCAGCTACCTAAGAATAAATCCAACAAAATGTATACAACCTTTTTGTAGTATATTATAAAACTTTATTGAGAGAGATTAAAGACTAAGTGAAGGTTTATACCATTTTCAAGGATTGTAAGGGTGATTATTGTAAATATGTCAGGTCTCAAATTGGTCTATAGATTCAATGCAATACCATTCAAAATATCCACAACTTTTTTTCTGTAGAACTTAGCAAACTAATTATAAAGTGTATATGGGAATGTAAGAATCAATAATAGCAAGCCACTCTTGAGGAAGGAGAGAGGAAAAGCAAATGTCCTTTACTTGACATAAGATTTATTATATACTCATAGTAATTAAGGTGGTGTGATATTGCCACAAGCAGCACAACTAGAAAAATGGATAGACAATTAGACCAATGTAATAGAATAAAGAACCCAGAAACAGACCCATTCACATATAGACACTTGATGTATGTCCAAGATAACATTACAAAAGAGGGAAGGAAAGAATGGTCTTTTCAGTAAATTGAGTTGGAATAATTTTGTATTCACATGGAGAAAAGTAAAGAAGAAATGAGGACGGGAGGGAGAGAGGGAGGGAGGGAAGAAAGAAGGAGGAAGAGGAGGGAAGAAAGGAACGAGGGAAGGAGGAAAGGAAGGAAGGAAGGAATACTCTACAGAAATGCTTGCACATATACCCTAGAAGATATGTACAAAAATGTTCGTAGCAGTATCATTCATAATATTCCAAATTAGAGACAATCCCCAAATTAAACAGAATGGATAAATAAAATGTGATATATCTATTTTACAGTAACTGCCATGGATAAACTACAGAATATATGAATCTTAATTTTAAAAATAATATAGAATGAAAGAAGTCAGACACAGAATACATACTATATAATTCATTCCTTCCTTCCTTCTTCCCTCCCTCCTTCCCTTCAGAGTTGGTGTCTCACTCTGTTGCCCAGACTGAAGTGCAGTGGCATGATCATGGCTCACCACGGCCTCGACTCCCTGGGCCCAGGCGATCCTTCCACCTCAGCCCTCTAAGTTGCTGGGACAACAGGCATGTGCCAGCATGCCTGGTTAATTTATTGATTTTTTGTAGAGACGAGGTCTCCCTATGTTGCTTAGCCTGGTCTCGTACTCCTAGGGTCAAGCAATTCTCCTGTGTTGGCCTTCCAAAGTGCTGGGATTACAGGTATGAGCCACTGCACCTGGTCTATAACTTCATGTATAAAAAGTTCAAAACCAGGTAAAACTAGTGTTCAGCAATACATAATAAAATTGCAAAACTATAAATAAAGGCAAGTCAGAATAGTGGTTACCTTTATAAGGGAGATAGAGGTTAATACTGGGAAGGGGTTGGGGGGGAGGACAATATTCTATTTCTTGGTTTGGATGGTTATGTGGTATCTGCCTTATAATAATTCTTACAATTGTAAATATATGTTTTATGTACTCCTCTACATCATATTTCACAAGAAAAAAGGGTTTTTTGTTTTTTTTGAGTTGGTGTATCATTCTGTCGCCCAGGCTGGAGTGTAGTGGCAAGCTCATGGCCACCCCAGCGTTGACCTGCTGAGCTCCGGCAATCCTTCTGCCTCAGCCTTCCAAGTAGCTGGAACTACAGGCGCGCACTACTGTGCCTGGCTAAATTTTTTGATTTATTGTGGAGATGAGGTCTCACCAAGTTGCCCGGGCTGGTCTTGAACCCGCGGGCTTAGGCAATCCACTTGCCTCAGCCTCCCAAAGTGCTGGGATTACAGACTGAGCCACTGAGCCCAGCTAGAAAAAAGTTTTTAAAAAGCAAGTTCACTTTGGCTACTCTGCAGGCAGGCAAGTGTGCAAGCAGGAAGTCCAGTTGTCCAGTAAAGACAGGATGGAAGCTTGGATGAGGGTTGCGAAGTGGTCAGATTTAGGAAATGTTATTTTAGAGGTAGAGGAAACAGGACTTGATGTGGAATGTGAAGGCAAAAGAAGATAAAACAAACTAGCACACCAAGTCATAAAACACAGTGATAAAGCATGCAAAAAATTAACTAAGCTTTTGAAGCAGAAAACAAGTCATGTGAAGCACCAGGCTGTGTGCGCAGGTATTAGACAGAGGACTTCTGTCCAATGACTTCAGGAAAGACTTTATAGAAAAGCCGGAAAAATGAACACTTGACACAGATTGTGGAGGAAATGAATGAAGGGGGATGATAACAATTAAAAGTAGTAGTTAACAGTTTACAGGTAGAAGATGCATGTGTATTGTTTTATTCTCTTTTGCACATTGTTTTATTTTTAAGATATTTCATATAGTGTCTCTCAAACAGATTTTTATCTACTTATGACGATCATTTATATCCACAATTGAAAGTATAGCACATTACTTCAAACACAGTAGGCATTCCCTAAATTCTGCCTGAACTATGGAGTCTTAAACAAGCATCTCACACATTCCCTAAAATCCAGGAACAGCCATGGACAGACAGCATGACAAACAATGATCCTGGTTGCCTATTTAGCAGTGCCTATATACTATATAGTAACGGTTTTTACATTACTGGCTTAGTTTTAACTTGGGATGTTACTGGGAATTTTATTTTTGTTACTATGTTTTCTCATTAGGTAGACTGATGGGTATGAGAGTAAGGTGTGGAGGGGTGTATTAATATCACAGGAAACAGAAATTTATGTGAAAGAAAACTTCCCAGTCAAGCCACCTTATCTAGGAAGGCTTTCTGCAGGAGTCAGAGTTGATTTGTGAATCATCCAGAATCAGGCAATATGAGGATGGATTTTTTTTCAGGCTTTGGGACAATGAGAGCAGGATTAAAGATGTGGTTTTAAAACTCTTTGAAGTCTTTGACTTAATATATGATTTACGTATGACTCTCCTTTTCATATATACTAAATACTTTATGACATTATAAAATTTACTGTTGGACTGAATGAAAGTGACTTTTGCACTGACAGATGTTTGAGATTCTACTAAAGCCCTCATATAGTGTTTACTGTGAACCAGGCACCATTCTAAGGACTTTAGCTGTATTAACTCATTTCTCTTGACAATGTCATGAAGTCAACTTCATTTTACAGATGTAGAAACTAAAGCACTGAGAGGTTTGGTTATGTAACTTGGCTGACATCTCAGAACTGGAATTTGAAGCCAGGCATTCTGACTCAAGATTCCATATTCTTACCAATGTCGGAAAGTATCTTTCTCTTAGAAAAAAAAAAAAAAAAGAAGAGGATATCATAAATTCGAGAACTTCCTTAGGCTTCTTCATATTGTTAACTTATAAACTATGGTGGCATTTTAATATGACATAGGAAGACAATTATCTCCTCCTGTTATTCCTATTGTTTAATCCTTTGACTTGCCAATGACAACCAAAGACAACCATTGTCTTTCTCTCCGGTGGGGCTCAGTTAAAAATATGGCTGACCTCAGCTTTTTTTTTCTTTTTTAAACATTGCAAAGTTTATTCATATTCTTTGGTCAGCATCCTCAGTTACAAGTCTGTTTTGGAAAAAAAAAACAAACCCTTAGGTTTTTGAGTTAATGATCCAAGATAAACAATTAAGATTCTCAGCTTTGAAGAATATTGGAAATACCTTACAGCTGTGTACTGAATTTGATGTGCTGTTGTTCATTAAATTCCGGCATTTTAAGGAAAGGTCAGGAGTGACTAATACACTAATTACCAGAGGTCACAAGAGTTGTTATAATTGACAGTCTTCTTTTCAATCTCTTTATATCTGAGAGTGTGAGACACTGGAAAAACTATGCAACTTCAAAGCAGGGAGGACGGAGAACGCCATTGGTAAGTAACTTTTCTGCTGGGCTAAGGAGTTTTTACATGTTCAAGCTCTAGACATCTGTACAAACCCAATAAAGACATCTCATTCTTCTAAAACCGGTCACACCTGTCCAGACTAATTGAAAAACAATAGATCATAACTGGAACTACAGAGCTGCTCTTCTTCAAATAAGGAACTTGGCTGTCTTGAAAAGCTACAGCACACAAACGCTACCCTGGTCCACATCTGCTGTTTAAAGACTCCCCCAGAACCGCTCTCCCCGCAGCCTAGGCGCCTTCCTGGATACGCCCTCCGTAGGCTTCCCTAGTTCGCACCCAGGACGTCAGCCTCGGCACCTAGAGGACAGTTTAGACGGAAGACGGGCAGAGGGGAGGGAGACAGGAGAGCGAGCGAGCGAAATGGTCAATTCCTCCTTAACTCCGGGCCCCCTCGCGGGCCTCACCCCTCCTCCCGGGGGCTGAGATTGGAGAGGAAGTGGGAAGGCTCCAATCTGTTCCTCACTCCAGCGCCCTCATGCCCCCACCAATCTCCTCGGCTCGGGGCTCGGGCGCGCCTCGTCCCCGCCCCTCGCCCCGGGAGAGGGGCGGGCGGCGAGGGAGGGCTCGCGGAGAAAGAGCGGGGGAAGCGGACGGCCTCCGCCCGGCAACTGCATCCTCGGCACCAGCGGCTCGTAGCCACCCGCCGGCAGGCGAGCCAGGCCCGAGGGCAACCCCGGAGACCGAGGTGGCCGGATGTGCGGGCGCGTCACTTCCGGGCGGTGCAGCGGCGGCCGCTTGGAAGATGGCTGCGCCCTGTGGCTCGGAGCTGCCCGCCAACTCGCCGCTAAAAATCCCGAAGATGGAGGTCCTCTCCCCGGCTTCTCCTGGTGGCCTGAGCGACGGAAATCCATCGCTGTCCGACCCTTCCACGCCTCGGGGTGCATCCCCACTCGGGCCGGGCAGTGCGGCGGGCTCGGGGGCAGCGGCGTCCGGGGGTCTCGGGCTGGGGCTGGGGGGCCGCAGCGCCGCCTCGTCCTCGGTCTCCTTCTCCCCTGGTGGCGGCGGTGGCGGGGCTGCGGCCGCCGCCGCCGCCGCCTGCCGGGGCATGTCGTGGACGCCAGCCGAGACGAACGCGCTCATCGCAGTGTGGGGCAACGAGCGGCTGGTGGAGGCGCGGTACCAGCAGCTGGAGGGAGCCGGCACGGTGTTCGGCAGCAAGGCCCCTGGGCCAGCCATGTACGAGCGCGTGTCCCGGGCCCTGGCCGAGCTGGGCTACGAGCGGACCCCGTCCCAGTGCCGGGAGCGCATCAAGGTAACCGGCCGCCCTGCTTGGGGCAGCGAACCAGAGGCAGAGAGAAGGCGGGGAGCGGGCCTCGGGGGCGGGGGCCAGTCTGAGCGCAGTGCTCCCCTCCGGGGCCCGGTGGGCAATTCGATCTCCTCCGCCTTTTTCTTCTCTCCCTGGGAAGGGGGCTTTTTTCCAGATGGCCGCCAGCCCGTAGGTTTCCTGAGTTTGAAGTTGGGCGTGCCTGCCGCCGCCCCTCTTTCTTGCCAATTGAGGATGATGTTCCTGCGCTCTGAAGTTGGTAGTTTCTCATTGTGCGCCGTGCGGCAGTTCCAGTGCCGCTGGCGCGTCTCGCCCCCACTGCCGGGGCCCCTCGCTTTGTTCCGGGCGGAGGGGCTCCCAGGCAGAGGCTTACTGGTCGGGGCAGGATTGAGGACGGGCATAAGGGGGGGACCGTTGAGCCCCCAGTTTAGGAATTTTTAACAAGTGGCCGTGGCGGAGCCTTACAAAAAGCGCTTTGGGACGACTGTCTTTTGTGTCAGTCGCTTTGCTTCTGACTTGAGCTAAGAAGGACGAGTAAGACTTGAGATGCTTTGGAGAATTGGAAAGGCTTGATTGTAGCTAGGTTGTGTATTGTTATCGTGGAGTTAGTGGGCACCATGAAAGTTAGACTGGCCAGGAGTTGGTCTGGAATTTGGATTGTCGGTGCCTCCAGAGTTAGATTGGCTTGAGGCCCTGCTGTTTCTGATGAAGCTTCTTCATAAAAGCCAGGTTCTTCCCTGCCTTAGTTACTGTGCCGGATGTGGTGACGAGTAGAACTCTCAGTGTGCATCTGGCCATCGTTGTGTATCTGCATGTTCAATGTAGAGGCTTATTTGGGGCTAGACATTTTACCACCAGCCGGATTAGGATTATTATTTTGATGTTTGTATTGACTTCTGTCTTAAGCATTAACATGTGTACTATTGGCAGACCTAGAGTTGTATTTTAGTTAAGGTCTTTCCCTCATCATAGTGTCTGTTAATAAAGATTCGGGTAGGATTCTCCCAGTTTCCACCGTACTACTGCTACTACTTAGTTGTAGCATCTGTATGCTTTTCTGGTAGGGCTGGCACTTTTTCTGGGAATTCCTTGGGGGTAAAAACCACTAAGAACAATAAGTAAGAATAATCACGCTAAAATACGATCATAAAACCCAGTAGGAACAATAATAAGTAAGAGTAAGCACACTAAAGGAGGGAGATTACGCTCAAGTTCAAGAGATCTTTTCTCCAATAGTGTTTATTTGAGGACCTTGTTGGTTAGAAAATTTGGTCCAGGCCGGGCTTGGCAGTTCAACCTGTAATCCCAGCACTTTGGGAGGTCGAGGCGAGTGGATTGCCAGAGCCCGCGGGTTCGAGTCCCGCCCGGGCAACTTGGCGAGACCTCGTCTCTACAATAAATCAAAACTTAGCCAGGCGTGGTAGCGCGCGTGTAGTTCCGGCTACTTGGAAGGCTGAGGCGGAAGGATCGCCGGAGCCCAGCAGGTCGAGGCTGCGGTGACCGGGAGCGTGCCACTGCACTCCAGTCTGGGTGACAGACTGAAACACCAACTCAAGAAAAAAGAAAATTTGGTCCAGAAACTAAGATATTCCATACCTATTGTTCAGGAATTTGATAACATGTACCTTTGAGGCTTCTTTTTTTTTTTTTCTTTTTTCTTGAGTTGGTGTTTCAGTCTGTCACCCAGACTGGAGTGCAGTGGCACGCTCCCGGCCACCGCAGCCTCGACCTGCTGGGCTCCGGCGATCCTTCCGCCTCAGCCTTCCAAGTAGCCAGAACTACAGGCGCGCGCCACCACACCCAGGTAATTTTTTATTTATTGT
>CAUYQG010078922.1:0-13158 GCA_963574415.1 Tarsius wallacei | reverse complement strand
CAGGTATTATTTCTAAAAGAAAAGCACATATTAAAATCTCCAGCTTCTGTATTCTCCCTAATTCTAGAAAGCTTGTTAAAATAAAAGTGAAAACACGAGCTAAATGCAATGCCACAAGCCTGCTGTCCCAGCTACTCAAGTCCCAGCTACTTGTAAGGCTGAGGCAGCCTGGACAACACGACAAAACCTATCTCTAAAAAAAATTAAAAGTACATAAATAAAATGGGCTTATATGATTTTAAAATAACCCATCAAATCTGTAATCAAAACAATGTATTACTAACTAACGAAAATTAAATTGGCAATTGAAAATCCTTTTATTAGGCACCTTCAACATGAGGTTTATCAACTTTGAGACTAAACAGGATGCACAGGAAGAACTAAGTCACATGTGCACTATCAAGCATGTAATTAAAACTGATTTTCAACTTTAGATTTTGGCAGAGAATCTTCTCAAATACTCTAAATTAAAAAAAAAATAGCTAAGGCTATAGCAGTCAGTATTCTAGTTTAGAAACCTTAGGATTCCTATAAGACACTTAGATTTCCCTTTCATTGCCCTTTTTGCTTTAACCAACCATACCAGGTAAATACCCCAAAGAATTTCTTTCTAGTATATGTCCTGGTTAAAATGACATAGGTTTGGTATGGTGTAATTAATGTTTATTCTCTTTTTAAAAAACATAATACAGTATTGAGAACTGATGTATCAATGAATCTTAAAGATACTTTAATACTATAAAATCTTATATTTTAAAATAGGCCAACACTTCTTTAAAGTCCAATTTAGTACCTGTAACAGCATTATAAGCACTATAAACATCTTTCACATTCTCTAGCTATGAATAGTAGCAAACTTTTCCCTACTGTATTCTCCCCACCACAAATACTCACAGAGCACCTTTTATGAAAAAAAAAAAAAAATGCACCTTCCCACCCTCCCATATAACAACTACACTGCCACAAATAAAGGTTTCCTTAAAGTGAACAAAACAGAACTAAACTAAAGAATGCTTACTATCACAGAAAGTTGAGGGAAAAAAATGCTTATTCAACCCACATTTCATTCTACCAACACCCATATAGTTAGTTTTTTTTAACTTCTTTTTTTTTGTTTTATTTTGTTAATCTTTTTTAACTTCTAATCTGGGTCCCCTTAGCTAGAAACACTGAACTGTCTAATATTAAAGGGAGCGTGGAGCTGTAACATATTTGCTTCACCTTCCACTGCTAAGGTGTTTAGGTTCCAAATCAGATTTTTAAATACAATAATGAAATAAAAACAAAAGACTGGGCATGGTGGCTCACACCTAAAATGCAGCACTTTGGGAAGCTGAGGCAGGAATACGGCATGAGGCTAAGAGTTCAAGACCACTCTGGGAAACACAGCAAGACCCTCTCTACAAAAAATTTTTAAAAAGACTTAAAAATTACAAATCGCTGGGCTCGGTGGCTCAGCCTGTAATCCCGCGCCTTGGGAGGCTGAGGTGAGTGGATTGCCTGAGCCCTTGGGTTCGAGACCTGCCTAGGCAACTTAGCGATACCTCATCTCTACAATAAATCAAAAATTAGCCGGGTGTGGTAGCGTGCGCCTGTAGTTCCAGCTACTTGGAAGGCTGAGGCGGAAGGATCGCTGGAGCCCAGCAGGTGGAGGCTGCGGTCACTGCACTCCAGTCTGGGCGACGGAGTGAGACTCCAACTCAAAAAAAAAAAATTACAAATCAGAGAAAGGAAGTTCTAAATACTAGCACCGTCTAAATCTCTTGGAAATTAACTCCCTTTTCATTTTATTCAAAACAGTTTGAAAACTAAGTATGAGCCGGGTGTGGTGGCTCAAGCCTGTAATCCCAACACTTTGGGAGGCAGAGGTGAGAGGACTGCCTGACCTCAGAGGTTTGAGACCAGTCTGAGCAACATGGCGAGACCTCAGCTCTACAAAAAAAAATTAAAAACAGGCCAGGCGCAGTGGTTCAAGCCTGTAATCCCAGTACTTTGGGAGGTGGAGGCAAGAGGATTGCCTGAGCCCAGGAGGTTCAAGACCAGCCTGAGCAACATGCTGAGATCTTGTCTCTATAATAAATCAAAAAATTAGCCAGGCATGGCACATGCCTGTGGTTCCAGCTACTTGGAAGGCCGAGGCAGAAGGATCACTTAAGCCCAGCAGGTTGAGGCTGCACTGGCCATGAGCATGCCACTGCACTTCAGCCAGGGCAACAGAGTGAGACTCTAACTCAAAAATAAAAAATAAATAAATAACAAAAAAGTTAGCCAGGCATGGTGGTGTGTGCCTGGAGTAGTCCCAGCTACTCGAAGCTGAGGCAAAAGGATTGGTTGCCTGAGCCAGGTCAAGGCTGTAGTGAGCCATGACCATACCACTACACTCCAGCCTGGGCAAGAGAGTGAGATCCCCGACTCAAAATAAATAAATAAACAAAAATAAAAACAGAAGTTATTAATTATATTACAGTAAACCTTCTTTATCTATTATTTATCAACTCAACCAGTATTTATCAAGCACGTTCTAGTGTCAGGCATTAGAATGAATATAAACTTAATTTTATAACAGCTAATATTTTTAAGGGTTTAACATGTATTAAGCCATGAACTTCGAGTTAGCACTTTTTCACGTAACAGCCTTATGAACAGGTACTATCTTAATCTCATTTTACAGATGAGGGAAAAAAGGCAATTTAAAGAGTGTAAAAGAAGCCTGGCTCGGTGGCTCAGCCTGTAATCCCAGCACTTTGGGAGGCTGAAGTGAGTGGATTGCCTGAGTCCGCGGGTTCGAGACCCGCCTGGGCAACTTGGCAAGACCTCATCTCTACAATAAATCAAAAATTAGCCAGGCGTGGTAGCACACACCTGTAGTTCCAGCTACTTGAAAGGCTGAGGTGGAAGGATCGCCGGAGCCCAGCAGGTCAAGGCTGCGGTGGCCGGGAACGGCCACTGCACTCCAGGCTGGGTGACAGAGTGAGACTCAAAAAAATAAACAAATAAAAATAAAGAGTGTAAAAGAACTTGCCCATGGATAAGCAACTAACTACAAGAGACCATGCTGGCAATCAAATACAGATAATGGTGCAGCAACTCCCTGAATCACTGTTATAGGTGTTCATAATGAAGTCATGGAAGATGCACAAATAACATAAACAAGCAAGACAGGTTAATGATATAATAAAAATGCAAATAAAGTACTTTGAGAATATGGGAGACATGGGCACTGCCTACTAGAAATTTTTTTACTAATACCAAAGTCAAAACAGCTTGATGCCAGCTGAAGTAGTAAAAAGTTATCTAATACTTAGACATACTAACCTTTATTAGTAACTGCATATTTTAAAACTGGAAAACATGAGAACTAGTATTCAGTGTCACTTCAATTTAAAACCTGTCAGCTGGGCGCGGTGGTTCATTCCTATAATCCCGGCACTTTGGGAGGCAGAGACCAGAGGACTGCCTGAGCCCAAGGGTTCGAGAGGAGTCTGGGTAACTTGGCGAGACCTCATCTCTACATCTCTACAATAAATCAGCTGGGCATGGTGGCGCACACCTGTAGTTCCAGCTTCTTGGAAGTCTGAGGCAGAGGGATCACCTGAACCCAGCAGGTCAAGGCTGTGGTCGCGGTGAGTGTGTCACTGCACTCCAGCCTGGGCAACAGAGTGAGAATCCTACTCAAAAAAAACCAAACCTGTCAGACTGTCAGAAGCAGTAGTAGCTCATGCCTATAATCCCAGCACTTTGGAAGGCTGAGACATGGGGTCTGCTGAGGCCAGGAGTTCAGGACCAGCCTGGGCAACATAGTGAGACCCATCTCTACAAATTAAAAATTAAAAATTCGTGGGGCATGGTGGCACACCCCTGTAATACCAGCTATTGGGAGGCTGAGGCAGGAGGATTGCCTGAGCCTAGGAAGTTGAAGCTGTGTGCAGTGAGCTGTGTTCGTACCAATGCACCCTAAGCCTGGGTGACAGAGCAAGATGATGTCTTAAAAAAAAAACTAAAAAAAAAAAACCTGTCAAACTTTAGGAGGAAAACAAGATCTCATATATTATAATCTTTCGAAGCAAGAATAGGTATGTTATCTGCAAACATACAAAAAGAAGAATTACAAACACAAAACTGTCCTAAGAGAAGGGATACCAGGAGGGATAAAAGAATTTTTCGAGAGGGACTGTGAGAGGAAGATCTCAAGTCCTCACCTTGAATAAAATGCAATTAAGAAGGATTTTTTAGTTTTTGCATACCATCTACCATTAATGTTTGCTGTATTTCTATAAAAGAACAGAAGCCAAAATCAAAAGACGTTAAAAACAAAACTCAATTTCAAGAGATAAATTTAAGGTTTATGTAAATGTATAGGACAAGGAGGGTAAGAAACTTACTTTGTAAAAGAACTATCAGCTTAATATTAAAGAGCCAGGGACTGCATAGCTGCAAAGGAAAGCCATGACTGTTAATCCTTAGACTACCAACAAAATTAAAGAGAGCTAATGGCTGGGAGCAGTGGCTCATGCTTGCAATCCAACTCTCTGGGAGGCCAGTCAGGAGGAATGCCTGAGACCAAGAATTTGGTCAGCCTGAACAACAAAGCAAGACCCTGTCTCTACAAAAAATAAAAGTAAAAACTTCATTTTAATAATTAGCTGGGTGTGTGGCACACACCTGTAGTCCTAGCTACTCAAAAAAAGGCTAAAGGCTGGGTACAGTGACTCATGCCTATAATCCCAGCACTTTGGGAGACCAAGACAGGAGGACTGCTCGAGTCCAGGAGTTCAAGATCAGCCTGGGCAACGCAGCAAGAACTCATCTCTACACAAACACACACACACACACACACACACACACACACACACAATTAGCCAGGTGTGGTGGCACGTGCCTGTAGTTCCAGCTACTCTAGATGCTGAGGTGGAAGGATCACCCAAACCCAGGAGTCCAGAAGTTTAAGGCTACAGTGAATGGCGCACTCCAGCCAGGGTGACAGAATGAGAACGTGATTTTAAAAAAAAAGGCTGAGGTAGGGGAATGCTTAAGTCTAGGAATTACAGGTTACAGTGAGCTATGATGGAACCACTGCACTCCCATCTGGGTGACAAAATGAGAACCTGTCTCAAAAAGAAAAAACAAAAAAGATGAGATCTCTTTATACTGAATATATATGTGCGTGCGTGCGCGTTTGTGTGTGTATATATATAAAGCATACTAAATATATGTGTATATATGTGCATGTATATATACAAATATGCTGTGTGTGTGTACTTTTTTTTAGTTTATTTACCAAATGCTTTCAGAGATCTGGGAGAAAGTTGCAAAAGGCTTTGCAGGAGATGATTAATGAACTTTAAAATTCAGCAGAACTGAGCAATAAGCTACATGATGGTATAGCATGCTCATGTAATCTGTGGCCCATTAACTGATCTCTCCTCAAAAATAACATGGAGGCGTTTGCCAAGGTTTCATAAACGGATGTGTCCAGGTGTTCCAGGTATATAAATACACCACCATATTGTATATGCTTTGAAGTTCACATCACTGCTTACATCAATTCTGAATGCCTTCCTAGAGAAAGCTCTTAAGTTTACACTGGAGGCTAGGCACAGTGGTCCATACCTGTAATCCCTGCACTTTGGAAAGTCGAGGCAAGAGAATGGCTTGAGACCAGCCTGGGCAACATAATGAGACCCTGTCTCTACAAGAAATAAACAATTAGCTGGGCATGGTGGCATATGCCTGTAGGCCTAGCTTCTCAGGAGGCTGAGGCAGAGGGTTCACTTGAGTCCAGAAGTTCAAGAGTGCAGTGAGCTATGATTGTGCCAAGGCACTCCAGCCTGGGTGACAGAGCGAGACCCTCTCTCAAGTTAAAAAAAAGAAACAAAAATAATCTACACTGGAGAAAGCACTCTTCCACAACTTTAGAAAATAGCAAAGATTGCAACATTACTATCCCACAATCTTCCACTAGCAAAACCTCCTAAGAATGCTGTTTATTTCCTTCTCTAAATAGCAAGACCAGAGAACAACACACCCAGCTATAAGGAAACTACAGCTGCTCCTGAGACCTTCAGAGCTCACTCTTTTCTTGAGTATTCAAGCTAGATGAACATTTAGAATTTTGACAAACTAAGGTGTGTACGCATTACTCTTCAGGGGAGGTACAGTCTTTACTTGAAAACAAAGTACTTGTTGGCACAACTCTAAAAGTACAATTCAGGCCAGGTACAGTGGCTCACACCTACAATCCCAGCACTTTGGAGGCTGAGGTAAGAGGATTGCCTGAGCCCAAGGGTTCGAGACCAGCCTGGGCAACTTGGTGAGACCTCATCTCTACAATAAATAAAAATTTTAAAAAATTAGCTAGGTATGGTGGCACGTGCCTATAATTCTGGCTACTTGGAAGGCTGAGGCGGAAGGATCACCTGAGCCCAGCAGGTCGAGGCTGCGGTGACCATGAGTATGCCACTGCACTCCAGCCTGGGTGAGAGTGAGACTCCAACTCAAAAAAAGAAAAGGTACAATTCAGGCATTAAATGCCTATACCATGTTAAATGTTGAGTATTATTTATTCTGACTGACAAAGACCACAAAATAAGTTAAAAGTAGACAAAAAGATTAGGAATTTAAGAGTACTGGCCAGGCATGGTGGCTCACACCTGTAATCCCAGCACTTTGGAGGCCAAGGTGGCAGGATTGCTTGAGCCCAGGAGTTTGATACCAGTCTAAGGCAACATAGTGAGACCTTATCTGGGCATGCTGGCACGTACCTGTAGTCCTAGCTATTCAGGAGGCTGACACAGAAGGATTGCCTGAGCCCAAGAGGTTCAGGCTGTAGTGAGTTATGATCTTACCACTGCACTCCAGCCTGGGAGGCAGTGATTCCGACTCAAAACGAAAACAAGAAAGAAAAAAAAAAGACTCCTAAACCTGGGGAATCTGTTAAGCTGTCTACCTTGTTTCACTTATACAAAATAAATTTTACTTTTAGTCACTAAAGCTGCATCTGCACAAGTTGTAGCAAAAATCATCAGCATTATAAATATATTTAGATAAAGGGTGTCATGTGCCAATATTGACTTATAGTTAGAAATTGTTAGAAAAAACTACAGTTAAGAAAGAAAATGTCACAATACTGATAAGTAGCCAGAAATCTGGGGACCGACCCTCTTCCTTCCAATATCTGGTGAAGACGAATGGAGACCAAGTCACCTTCAGGAAACATTAACCTGAAATTACCAGTTATTGAAAACTTTCCAAAAACTGAAAAATATTTTTTCTTCCTGAAGTTATTCCTCAGTAATTTTGAAAAGACAATAAATGAAAAGCACTGTTTTCACTATCTACGCAGCACTAGTTATTGACAGAAAAAAAACAATTAGTAATTGTTTAAAGACACCCACTCTTTTTCACTACAAAGACACTTGGCTTTAACTTAGAATAAAAAGTGAAAGCAACCTGGGCTATTTCTAAATTGATAACTTGACCTAGGGAGTGGGGTAATAAAAAGCCCCCACCCTCCTGCCTCAACAAAGATTGTTGGAGAAACGACTCTGGTAAATTACCCCGGCCCGAGGAAGTCTCCGACGAGCGACTTTTAAAATCCTACAAAGCGTTGAGTCCAGGCTCCACAAGGTACCTCAGTGACCGAAATGCGTTCGCCTCCCGGTTCCCAGGGCCAGACTGCCCAGCTCCAGGCGGCGGCGACCCCACGGAACCAGGCGTCTGGGCCTCTGCTGCCCACCGCCCCCCACCCCCATCCCACTCCCGGGCCGAGTCTGGGCGGCTCGGGACGCCGCGGGGCCTCCCCACTCACCGTGAAGCGCTGGTCGCCGACGCTGCCCACGGAGAAGCAGTGGTCGCCGGGGTTCACGGCCCCGGTCAGCACCTGGTGCAGGTTCATGTTGGCGCCTCAGTCCTGCAACGGACACCGCGTCCAAATCTTACCCCGGGTCCGCGGCCGCCTTCCCTCCCGCCTTCCCTCAGGGGCGGCGGCCGCCAATCGGCAGCGACAGGCGCCCCGAGCCGGAGCCTGAGCCGCAGCGCTGGGGCCCGCGGCTCATCCCGTGTTCCGGCGGGAGAGGCCCGGAGGGGGCGGGCCGGCGAGCGAGCTGGCGGGCGGGGCGCCGCGCTCCTCCGCGCACCTGTCACCGCCCGCGCGGGCCCAGGTGAAACTCGGGGGTCCACTCACCGGCCACGACCCGGACCGACACGCCGGCCAGGAGGGCCGTGCTGTCCACACACCTTCCCTGGACCTCGGGCAGCTGGTCCTGACAGAGCCCGAGTGGCGCAGGCAGCACGCGCTCGCCCTCCTCGCCTGATCAGTCCCTTCCCGGCTCCGGTGCCCGCCACCCCCACTGTCCTCAGCTGAGCGCTACGCGTCTCCGGGTATCTTCGACCGAAATATCGCGAGACTTCGCTCAGCGAAGCCGAGTACTGTGGTAAAGGATTCGCTTTTTCACCACAGTCTGCGTATCAGCAAGGGAACATACAAACGCCTCTTTAGTCAGCAGGTGGCCAATCCCGAACTCCGGTCCACCCGGGGCTCCGCCCACTACTGAGGGTGTGCGTTGAATGTAATGAACGTAGCAGAAGCATGAGGAACCTGGAATTAGGTGATATTTATTAGGTTATTCTTTAGGTTAGAGGTTAATCTACCTGTTGAGTCAGAAAGTTTAAGGGGGAGAGGGTCCTTTTAAATGGTGATGTCGTGTTCTGGGTCGCCGTAGGACTACAAGTCCCAAAATGCACCGCTCCTGGAAGGACTACAAGTCCCAAAATGCACTGCTCACCTTTCCCTGTTACCCGAGACTATCTCTTAGTAAATGTGACCTGTGAAGCGTCTGTTGGGTACGTGAAGGGTTCTCCAGTATTACGTGCGTTTCCAACTTGCTATACAGGGCGGTTTTTAAAAGACTTAAACACTTGACAAGTACTAGGTGGTGTTTTTGTTTTGTTTTAAAGATAGGGTCTCGTTCTGTCGCCCAGGTTGGAGTACAGTGATGAGTTCATATCTCACTGCAGCGTCTACCTTCTGGGCTCAAGAGATCCAGTCGCCTCAGCGTCCGAGTCGCTAGACTACAGGCGCACGCCTCCATTCCCGTCATTGATTGATTGATTGATTGATTGTCTCACTCTGTGCCCAGGCTGGAGTGCAATGGCACGCTCACTGCCGCCTCAGCCTCGACCTGCTGGGCTCAGGTGATCCTTTTGCCTCAGCCTTCCAGGTAGCTGGAACTACAGGCATGTAGTTCCATTAGTTTACACCTTAAAATGGTGTCTGAACGTTTCCTAAAGCCTACCTACGGGAAATTTATCTATGTCTAACCTGTGCTAGCTATCCTGCCTCAGTTAAATGTAAGGAGGATGAATATTGATAGGACCTGACTTTCATACATATAAAAGGTTCCCTGAAAGAACTACCTCAGAGAGGAAAATGCCTTGTCTCCAAGCTTCTGCTCCTCATAGATCATCCCCTAATGTCACACAACCTCCCTTATAAGGCTCTGTCCAATTCTGAATTCATTCCTGACTTCTTATGCAACCTTGACATAACTCTGACTTTACGCGAAGATTAGTAAGGTAAGAAGGCAGAGGAAATTAAGATAAATTGTACATGTTTGCTCCTCATCCACCCCTTCCTGGGCTTTTTTACAGGTCTAGAAAACAGTGCTGTCTGCCTTCATCCCACTTGTTCACAGTCTCCCTTTCTGAAAAAAAAAAAAGCTCACAAATCCACCTACTAACACAAGAAACCCAGGCAAATGATTGAAACTAATTAGTCCCTGAACTGTAATTGACTTGTATCATTCTGTCATTTGAATGCTCAATGGCTTTGTGTGTGTGTGTGTGTGTGTGTGTGTGTGTGTGTGTGTGTGTGTTTTAATATTTTTTCTGAGAAAAAAAAGAGGTTTGTGACCAGCCTAGGCAACATAGAGAGACCTCATCTCTACAGAAAATAAAAAAATGAGCCAGGCGTAGTGGCACATGCCTGTAGTCTCAGCTACTCGGGGAGGCTGAGGCAAAAGGATCCTGAGCCCAGGAGTTTGAGGCTATGGTGAGCTGTGGTCATGCCACCGCACTCCAGCCTGGGCAACAGAGTAAGATCTCGACTCCAAAAAAATAAAAAGTAGATTACATTAATCCCTCAAAATCCCCAAACTAAGACTTGGGTGCTAAGTCCAGCTCTTTAGATACCAGTTTAATGCCATGGGCAATTAAAAAGAACATCAATGATGTAATCATGATAATCAACAACATTAGTTAACTATTCAGTCAACCAAGTACTAATCTAAGTATTCTGTATCGATTCATTTAATCCTCATACCCAGGAGTTGAATACTATTATTTTCCCCCATTGTACAAGTAGAGAAACCGAGATATAGCATAATCAATTTACCTGCCCAAGTCACAAGGCAAGGGGTAGAAGCAAGAGTTCTCAGCCTCTATATTGGAGAAAAAAAAGAAAGGGAAGGAGGAATAAAGAGTATGAGGGTGGGAAGAGAAATGAAACCTAGCGTTCAACATTCGGAATAAAAGAAAACATAATTCCCCCAAAAGATGCAAATTCCTTGGCAGCTTTGCACTGTAGTATAATGAATTAAACAAAATCTCAAAGATACGCTCCATACACCATCCTTCATGTCCACTACCACTTTCTTCTAATAACAGCTTCCCTCCCATTGAAGCCACAAGAATGGACACATGACCAATAATAAAAATAATAAGACTGGGCTTGGTGGCTCAAGCCTGTAATCCCAGCACATTGGAAAGCCAAGGCAAGAGGACTGCCCGAGTTCAAGGGTTTAAGACCAGCCTGGGCAACTTGGTGAGACCCCGTCTCTAAAAAAAAAAAAATAGGCGAGGTTTAATGGAATATATTCTGTGGCCAGGGATTGCTCTGTGAATTTTTATACAGAATGTAATCTTTACAGTGTAATCACTAGATTACAGACAAAGAAATAAACAGTAAAGGTCAGTAGTTTCCAAGGTCACACAGCTGGTTGGGACTTTTTTTTTGTTTTGAGTCACAGTCTCACTCTGTCACCCAGGCTGGAGTGAAGTGGTATGCTCACAGGCACCGCAGCCTCAACCTGCTGGGCTCAGGTGATTCTTCTGCCTCAGCCTTCCAAGTAGCTGGAACCACAGGTGCGTGCCACCCTGCCTAGTTAATTTTTTGATTTGTTATAGAGACGAGGACTCACCAAGTTGCCCAGGCTTGGCCTGGAACCTCTGAGCTCAGGCAATCCTCTCGCCTTGGCCTCCCAAAATGCTGGGATTACAGACTTGAGCCACTGCACCCGGCCTTACTGGTGGGATTCAAGTCCAGTATGTCTGACAACAGAGCACATACTCTTGACCATCAGAGCCTGCCTCACCTCAGGTTCCCTGGTCACTGCAATTGACTCAGAAATGGACCTCAGCTGGGTCCATCAGAGTCTTTCTTCAGGATTTTCTGCTGCATCTAGCAGAGAGCTCTTGCGTTTTTGAAATAGTGAACCATAGTCCCTGAACATAGATGACACTTGAGTGTTTTCAAAAAAATGAAGAAAGAAAAGTAGAGCTGAACCCTATTTTTGATAGAAAGTAAAAGGCTGGGCACCGTGGCACAAGCCTGTAATCCCAGCACTTTTGGAGGCCAAGGCTAAAGGATTGCCTGAGCTCAGGAGTTTGAGACCAGCCTGGGCAACTTGGTGAGACCGCATCTCTAAAATAAATTTCAAAATAAGCCAGATATGGTAAGGTGTGTCTGTAGTTCCAGCTACTTGGAAGGCTGAAATGGAAGGATCACCTGAGCCCAGCAGGTCAAGGCTGCAGTGGCCATGAGCATGCCACTGCACTCTAGCCTGGGCAACAGAGTGAGACTCTTATTCAAAAAATAAATAAATAAAAGGAAGCCCTGAAAACCTCATTTGAACTCTTGGTCCGGTCCTGTTTAATGTCCATCCTACCCAATTACGTGAGCTCAAAATCATCCCACCTACTTTTTTAAGTTGGCTTCAATTATGTCTCTGTCACTTCGGATCACAAGATTAATACAAGGTAACTTACACTTCAACCAAAATGAGAGTCCCAATTTTCCTGCATTTATGGAAAGTATCAGCATGTGAATTAGTAGAAGAACATCAGAGATCAGAGAAAAACAAGAACATAATTCCTGAAAAGTGCTTCATACATAGCATAACTAAGTTCAATTGCTGGCAGTAGGATTTTTAAAAAAAATTAAAGTACAACACAAGGTAAAAATTAACTGTGAAGAAAAGCATGTAACAGAACTTTGAACAAACAGAATCAAGTAGAGTTGAGGAATGGGCGAATTACTTAATCTTTCACTTGCTGAGTTTTCATTCTCTATATAACAAAAAAAGAATCTTTAAAAAAAAGAATATTCAGTAAGCAGCTCTCTAAAAACACTTATTTCTGTAGTTGAAATTGCTAGAAATTCAAATGATCACAACACCTTTCCCTGTGTTCTGGAAGAACATTGACATATTCTCTGTGTAGAGACTTTTGATTATAGTTCCTGGATCAAAAACATGCATAGAGAGCCCCAGGCTGTACATACTGCTTTAATTAAAGCACATCTGAAACAATTATGGGTTTTCAGTAAGTAAAGTCTTTTGCTTTCTAAATCTTAACAAGTAGAGGTAGATAAAATAAATACCTTTTTGCTATACCTGAAAAAATAACTTTTGCTGTACTGTATGTATTTATGGCAAACAAACAAATAAAAACCCTCATCCTCAAGCCTGTGTTTTTCAAAAATGAAATTTTAAAAAAGTATAAGACTGGGCATAGTGGCTCAAGCCTGTAATCCCAGCACTTTGGGAGGCCAAGGTGAGAAGATCGCCTGAGCCCACAGGTTTGAGAACAGCCTGGGCAACTTGGTAAGACCTCATCTCTACAATAAATAATAAAAAAAAATTAGCTGGGTGTGGTAGCTCAAGCCCATAGTTCTGGCTACTCAGAAGGCTGAGGCAGAAGGCCTAAGCCCAGCAGGTCAACGCTGAGGTGGCCGTGAGTGTGCCATTGCACTCCAGACTGGGTGATGGAGTGAGACTCCAACTCAAAAAAAAAAAAAGTAAAAAATGGCATTTCATCCGGGCTCGGTGGCTCAGCCTGTAATCCCGCACCTTGGGAGGCTGAGGTGAGTGGATTGCCTGAGCC